>CAWUFW010008570.1:600000-872712 GCA_963921515.1 Calotriton arnoldi | reverse complement strand
GATGGTAGTAGTGGTAGGCATCCAGGCCCCCATGAGTAGGGGTGGTGGTAGTGGTAGGCATCCTGTCCCCCCTGAGTAGGGGTGGTGGTAGTGGTAGGCATCCAGCCTCCCCTGAGTAGGGGTGGTGGTAGTGGTAGGCATCCAGCACCCATGAGTAGGGGTGGTGGTAGTGGTAGGCATCCAGCCCCCCTGAGTAGGGGTGGTGGTAGTGGTAGGCATCCAGCCCCCATGAGTAGGGGTGGTGGTAGTGGTAGGCATCCAGCACCCATGAGTAGGGGTGGTGTTGGTGGTAGGCATCCAGCCCCCTGAGTAGGGGTGGTGGTAGTGGTAGGCATCCAGCCCCCCATGAGTAGGGGTGGTGGTAGTGGTAGGCATCCAGCCCCCTGAGTAGGGGTGGTGGTAGTGGTAGGCATCCAGCCCCCATGAGTAGGGGTGGTGGTAGTGGTAGGCATCCAGCACCCATGAGTAGGGGTGGTTTTGGTGGTAGGCATCCAGCACCCATGAGTAGGGGTGGTGGTAGTGGTAGGCATCTAGCACCCATGAGTAGGGGTGGTGGTAGTGGTAGGCATCCAGCCCCCCCTGAGTAGGGGTGGTGGTAGTGGTAGGCATCAATTTCCCTATGGGTGGGGATGGTAGTAGTGGTAGGCATCCAGGCCCCCATGAGTAGGGGTGGTGGTAGTGGTAGGCATCCAGCCCCCATGAGTAGGGGTGGTGTTGGTGGTAGGCATCCATCCCCCTATGAGTGGGGATGGTAGTAGTGACAGGCATCCAGGCCCCCTGAGTAGGGGTGGTGGTAGTGGTAGGCATCCAGCCCCCCCTGAGTAGGGGTGGTGGTAGTGGTAGGCATCCAGCACCCATGAGTAGGGGTGGTGGTAGTGGTAGGCATCCAGCCCCCCCTGAGTAGGGTTGGTGGTAGTGGTAGGCATCAATTCCCCTATGGGTGGGGATGGTAGTAGTGGTAGGCATCCAAGCCCCCATGAGTAGGGGTGGTGGTAGTGGTAGGCATCCAGCTCCCCATGAGTAGGGGTGCTGGTAGTGGTAGGCATCAATTCCCCTATGGGTGGGGATGGTAGTAGTGGTCGGCATCCAGGCCCCCATGAGTAGGGGTGGTGGTAGTGGTAGGCATCCAGCCCCCCCATGAGTAGGGGTGGTGTTGGTGGTAGGCATCCATCCCCCTATGAGTGGGGATGGTAGTAGTGACAGGCATCCAGGCCCCCCTGAGTAGGGCTGGTGGTAGTGGTAGGCATCCAGCCCCCCCCTGAGTAGGGGTCGTGGTAGTGGTAGGCATCCAGCACCCATGAGTAGGGGTGGTGGTAGTGGTAGGCATCCAGCCCCCCCTGAGTAGGGGTGGTGGTAGTGGTAGGCATCAATTCCCCTATGGGTGGGGATGGTAGTAGTGGTCGGCATCCAGGCCCCCATGAGTAGGGGTGGTGGTAGTGGTAGGCATCCAGCCCCCCCATGAGTAGGGGTGGTGTTGGTGGTAGGCATCCATCCCCCTATGAGTGGGGATGGTAGTAGTGACAGGCATCCAGGCCCCCCTGAGTAGGGCTGGTGGTAGTGGAGGGCATCCAGCCCCCCCTGAGTAGGGGTGGCGGTAGTGGTAGGCATCCAGCCCCCCCTGAGTAGGGGTGGTGGTAGTGGTAGGCATCCAGCACCCATGAGTAGGGGTGGTGGTAGTGGTAGGCATCCAGCCCCCCTGAGTTGGGGTGGTGGTAGTGGTAGGCATCAATTCACCTATGGGTGGGGATGGTAGTAGTGGTAGGCATCCAGGCCCCCATGAGGAGGGGTGGTGGTGGTGGTAGGCATCCATCCCCCTATGAGTGGGGATGGTAGTAGTGACAGGCATCCAGGCCCCCTGAGTAGGGGTGGTGGTAGTGGTAGGCATCCAGCCCCCCCTGAGTAGGGGTGGTGGTAGTGGTAGGCATCCAGCCTCCCCTGAGTAGGGGTGGTGGTAGTGGTAGGCATCCAGCACCCATGAGTAGGGGTGGTGGTAGTGGTAGGCATCCAGCCCCCCCTGAGTAGGGGTGGTGGTAGTGGTAGGCATCCAGCCCCCCATGAGTAGGGGTGGTGGTAGTGGTAGGCATCCAGCCCCCCTGAGTAGGGGTGGTGGTAGTGGTAGGCATCCAGGCCCCTATGGGTGTGTATGGCATTGGTGATAGCCATCCCGCCCCTATGGTTCTGCTGTTGCTAGTGTACGTCATTTCTGCATCCCTATGTGTGTGTGACATATGTCGGGTACGTGTCGTTTGTTTGTGTAGTGGGTGTTTGACTTACCGTCTGCGCCGTACGCGTCCGTACCGGTTCCGGTAATAGATGTAGAGTATTGGTAGGACCTGCGCGATGGGATTCATGGTTGGTTCGTCTCGTTCGGGTTTCTCGTTGCTTCGACTCGTACTCGTCGCTGGCTTGTTCGTCTCGTAGCCGTGGATCGTCTTGTGGCGTGAATCGGAGCTTATGTGCGGCTCTCCCAGATGCTCTGACGTGCCGGACGTAGCGACGGGTTCGGCGCATACGGAGTGCGCATCGTACTAGTCCGGCCGGAAGGTGCTGTATATTTGCTTCCGTGCGACTCGATTCGGCGTTTACGGATCCGGCTCGGGCGGGGAACAGGAGCTGGAATGGGTACGTACGGCTGGGTCGGGATCTGGGCAGTTATGCGCATCGTACTTGCTCGTTCGAACAAATGTTCGAATCGGTCGGGAAACACGCGTTCGGCTTGGTTTTTTTCCGGACGAATAGTGTTAGGTGCACTTTTGGCTGAGATCGGAATCGACCCCTAAGTGCGTGGGGCTGACCAGAACAGAATAACAAGGGACGTTGTTTTTCGACCTTGTACATCGTGTGCAGACGAAAACCACAGAGAACAGCAGAAAATGTGAAAGGCAGAAATGTAGACAGTTCTCCTGAACATAGGCACAAGCAGAGTCTGGAAAAACAAAGTCACGAAGTAACGTGTGCAAAAGAGGCATCATGACAGCTAGGCCTAAGCTAACTTAGCAAAGTCGACAATGAGGCCACAATCCACACTACACCCTCTCCTGGTCAGTCCATAGGTCAAGACATAGGACGAAAACAGATTTCAAATAGATGGAGCAGAATGCAAACGTCTATAGGTGGAAAAAGTTTTTGGAAAAAATGGGAAAAAAAGGTCGAAATAGGGCCAAAAAACAAAATGGTCACTCAAAGAGGATAAAAAAATCCGGATATGCAGTTTATTGAGAGCCAACACAACTAATCCATCAGAGTGTATGCGCAGAAGACAGCAACACCTTCCAAAAAGACATCATTGTCATCGTTTGAAAAAAGAGATGCCATCCAGTTCAACAAATCAAAACTGCATTCATGTTCCTCACAGTAGGGAGCAGCGATCAGCATTGCGGGACAACTTGCGTGATATTCAATATAACTTTGTTGTAGGAGATTCTGAGCAGCCGCACAGATATCCCATTGTGCCAAGACTCCAAGTGCAGCCGCACGCGCCATTAATCCTTCACCGGAACATTCCAGTTCATGGGCCATTAAGGGGCCCATTAACTGGTCGAAATCCGGGTCCGAACAAGACGTATTGGAGAGGCATACATCCAAGGACCATGAGAACGGACATCGTAAACAGGACAGCACAGGTTGCACGCAAGTGAAATACGCAAAGCGAAAAGATAATCCATAAGCCACGCTGAGTGCTGCCAGTGGCAGTGTACCAAAGCTGTCAATCATGCAGTCACGGAGCATCCGCAGCCGCCCTGGGCTGTGTAGGCCCACAAGATCTGCCGCCATTGCGCAACAGGCAAAGCAAAAGCAATATTCCAGCAGCTAAGGCTAGGATCAATGGGAAGCCACCAAAGACGCTGGAAAAAATGGAATGAATAAAAGCCGGTATTACACCAAATATTGTATGAAAGGACGTCAGAAGGCCAGAGCCCACAACTTTAAAAAAGTGTACAAGACCGTTGGTATTAGATGCATTAAATATACGGTGAATCAGTTCACCGAAATGTTGGGGAGGTTAGTATTTAAAAGGGCCTGTATTTCACTGTGGGCGCTGGCCACCTGGAGGACGAAGGTCTCCCGTGCGGAAGTTAGCATAACCTCCTGGTTTAATAATAGCGCCTTTATTCTGCTCAATTTATTGAAATCTGCCTTCAAAGTCGGTATGTAAGGCCAAATGGAACTATCTAACTTCCCACGTGGGTGTGGAAAAAGCACATTTTTGCAGCATACTACGCGTTGCGAAACTGTTACAATGTAGGGTATGCCAGCTTGCAACCCACAGCAATCTTGATTATTTAAAAGCAGATAGCTACCGTTAGCAAGCATAGTGAAAGTAGGTGATATAGCTGGAACAGGAATACCCTTTAAAATACATGCAAGATTCGGGCGGAAACATTACAAGCCCCGTGCAATTTAATGTTTTTACAAACAAGGAACGACCCACTGTAGAATCGCAAGACTCCCCTGTGAGGTACACCTCTTTTTCATCCCTAAGGCATCTGTATGTGAAAGGCAAGGACCACACTTCATGCAGAAAGGTACTGCCCAAAGGCTCAAAACGGCCTATCGGGTAATGTTTCAAGCAGGAACTGAATTCAAACAAAGAGAAAGGCAAAGAGATAACCCTGTGTATGAGCCAAACTGCAGAGTCAGTTTCCTCCACAGAGAAAGGTAAAGGATCTATTTTTTCGATATGTAGAAGAGTGTATGTTGCATCTTTCATGGACATGAACTGCTGTTTCTCAGTCAAATTAAACGGCAAGAACAACGCAGTATAAGTTGAAGTAATCCCATGGTGCCTTCCCCATTTTCAGAGTTTGCAAAGTCCATGCAAACTGCATCACTGAACGCAACTGATTCTGGCCATGATATAACACAGACACTTCATCTTGTACAATATCAAAAACAGAAGAAACAATATTATCTAATGTGTAAATGCGGGAAGACAGCGTGTTAATACTATTGTCAACAACAGCAAGTACTTTTTCTAGATTTGCTTGGTCTATTTCCCGTAAACGGGAAGCAGCTTCTATTTGTGAAAGCTTCCAGATTTCATTGTAAATCGCATAAATAAATCTTTTTGGTCTCGGACCTCTAGGTCCCAGAACAAAGTCGGCCAGATCGATGTTACTGGATAACAGGGATAAATGTTGTTTCACGGACTCTAGTGTAGAGTGCTGCAACCACTGCTTACATTTACCAACTGAATATGTTGTAACCGAACGTGAGTGAGAAAAAACGTGGATCAGGTTTATCCTGTTGGTAACAATACAAATCGGCATAATTAGCAGAATTTAAATACAAATCCTCAGCATTAAAAGCAGCATAATATTTCAAATCGGAAAACAAGGATTTAATTGCATGGACATCCCAATCATCTGAACGTATGTTTCTTTTTATCACATCACTCATGGAAACACGAAGTACATTTGGAACATTGATAATTTCTGTTGGTCCATGAATTTGGAAATTCACTGCATCCCATACGATGCCATGGAAAGGCGGAAATGTTCACAAATGTCTGGTCACGCTTCATGATGTGTGAAGAAGAGTGCCGAGCTAAAGTTCCAGCAACAGAGTTCACCGCAGAGCGGTCTGGCAAGTAGTGACCATTGATGAGCAAGAAAAAAACTGTCACAAAGCCAATGGACATGAACAGGAAAATCAGAAATAGCACCAACCAGATGTATGTCCATGGAGGGACCAAAAAATTGTCTCTAAACCAGGATACAAAAACACTGAATTTGGTTGGGACAAATGATGAAGTGGAAGTCGAGTCAAAAGAAAAGCGGGACTGGTTCTTTGGCGTTGTAGGCAAACCAGCCAATGACTCGCTTGTGGGATAAGCATACTCGGTTTCCTCGTTGCAGGAGGAAGCTGGTGGGTCGAGCAGGCGATCTGGTAGAGAGACCATCCCAATGGCAACATCGTTACACGTGGCGACCGGAGGGCCACCAGCAGGATTCCTTGAACTTGCTGGACATGATACAGCAGGTGTTACACTATTCAGAATCGGCCAGATGTTGTAGCTTGACATTGTCCACTGAGATGTATCTGTTGTCTTTGCGACCAGGAAGCGGTGGTAAGATGACTGTACGAGTACCCTTCAAGCCAAGGACTGGAACCGGTGCACGATAAGAGGGGCCAAATTATTTTTTGTTCTCCACCTTCTCTCGGACCATATCTCCAATCTTTGGAAGCCAGCCGGCAACCAGAATCTGCAGCGCAGCGTCAGTGGCTGAGGGTAAGTGTTCACTTGCAAGTCTGTCACGGGTCTCTTGTAAGTCCTGTAACATAGTAGAATGATTATCTACGTCAAAGGTCGCGGCAGCTGCCACCATGTCTAGACCATCAAGGTCTGGCACAAACATCTGTATGCCAAAGAGCATTTCGTATGGGGTCCGCCCACCCAGAGATCTTCTAGGGAGATTATTAAGTGCACGTTGGACGCCATAAAAGTGGGCCAGCCAGTTCCTGCCAGTACCTAAGACTCTAGCTGTCAAGGATTGCTTTAAGTCACGGTTCATTCGCTCCACAATTGAGTTGCCCTCAGGCCTGTATGGAGACGAAAATTGCACTAGCACCCCCAAAGACCTCATTGCATCCTTGTTCACCTTAGAGGCAAACGCGGTACCTTGGTCGGAATGGAGGTGCCACAGGCAAAAATTCCCACAAAGACACGCAAATCCCTGATGATATTTCGAGCGTCAGCACTGCGTTGTGGCCAAACCCAGATGAAACGTGTGCACGAATCAACCTCAACTAAGATGTATTTATATGCAGTATCAGAAGAAAATGGACCGCAGTGATCAAGATATACACAACCAAAAGGTTTATTAGAAATGCAGAGCTGTGTTTGTGGTGGACGTGTAACCGTAGAGGGCTTAATTTGCTGACAGATGTCACAAGAAAGGACATAATTACGGGTCTGTTTGTATAAACCATGCCACCAATAACGCTGCTGCAAGAGTGAAACAGTTGCAGACACGCCAGCATGGGCCGAAGCCAAGCCTTCGTGTGCGGCTGTTATCAAAGAATTTCTGCGGTCCGCGTTGGGAATCAGCCGATCACCAACGTCTGGAATTCTTACATAAGGAACATGGTCGGGACTTAAGTGATAAGAGTACTTGGAAGGGAAACCCTGTGGGTAATTAGAACCTTCCGTTGTAGCAGCAATAGCTGCCAAAATCTCATTATCTATTTTTGTCATGGATCTTGTAACTGCTGCTACTGAGCACGTGGCTACTGCTGATTTGGCAGCTTCGTCCGCCAAACTGATACCGATCGCGTGTGCGCCCACACGCTGGTGGCCAAGAGTGTGAGTCACCTGTGTGAGAGGCAGACGTCGTTTAAGATCTGCTACTCGAACCCAAAGCATTTTATGCTTAATTGCGCTGCCTTTAGAATCTCTATAATCGTTCTGAGACCAAAAGAATAAGTTATCATTAAAAGACTGAACACAGTAGTAAGAATCGCATACAATAAGTGTAGTCACATCCGGGTCTGCAAACTCAAGTGCGAGCACCAAAGCACGCAGCTCGGCCAATTGGGCGGTACTGTCTCCCAGTGCCTGCGTGTGCACAACACTCGATTTGAACTCACCGTTCACCATAGTACCTGCCACAATAGCACATGCTGCTGAATAAGCATGCTTAGAACCCGTGGCCGGTTGCGCCGAACCATCAGTGTAAATGATACATTTGTACTCCTCAAGCGGCAGTAAAGACAGAGGAGGAGGATGAACAAATTCATACTGCAAGAACTCCTGTGTCTGAAGAGAGGAATCAAAGATAAAGGTGACATCAGGAGACTTCAAAGAAGTAGCCCATTGTATCCAACGGGGGTGCAAAGCCTTAGAGTTTGGTACACTTGCCTTTGTCACTGCCTCAAGGGCAGGATATGGTGTTACCATCAAAATGCGTTTTCCCTGTGCCAGCGCGCGTTCTTTAAGAATCGCCATTTGCACTGCAGTCGAAACTTTCTCCACAGTTGAAAAGCGCAACTCGGCAGAAGTGTAAAGATGCGACTTGTAGACAATAGGTACTGTGTCACCTTCGTTAAACGTCAAGCAAGTGAAACCCACTGCGCCTGGCACGATTCTGATCACCAGGTTCGTGTGGTTATCACGAGTCAACAAGAACTTAGATTCAAGTAGATCAGACTGCAAAGATTGTAAATAGCTGAGTGTTCCGGAAGCCAGCATGACTTCGAAAAGGTTGGTTGTATCAAGGCATAAAGAGGCTTGATACGCTGGGCATACTCGGGAATGTAAGAACGCCCGAAGTTCAAATATCCCAGCAAAGACTGAAGTTTTTTCAGGGTCGTTGGAGGGCGCAGAAGTGCGCACTTCTCCAGGAAGTGGGGAGCTAAGCCCCTACCTTCATTGTTGAGCTCGTAGCCCAAAAACAACACAGCATACTCTGCGATGTGTGATTTGGCTAAATTAAATTTGTAACCGAAGTCCGCAAATTCAAGAATAATGTGGTCCACTCGGGAAAGATGCGGCCATAGTTCGTCGTCTGTCAGATATATATCATCCACGTATGAATACGCATCTGGGTCTATGCTGTCCAACATAGAGACAACACGAGCATCGAAGACCCCCGGACTGTTCCTGTAGCCCATTGGCAAACGCCAGAATTTTATTTGTTTTCCACCGGAAGTGAACGCGGTCCATTGACTGCATTCAGGGGACAAATTGTGTGAGTAAAATCCATTGGAAAGGTCAAGTGTTGTTTTATATTTTTTACGAACAAGACTGTCTACTAGCGCAGAACTATGGGTATTCTGTACCGCAAAGGTTCGACAATGAGAGTTCAAATGCCGGTAATCTAAAACTAAGCGGTACGACCTATTGGGTTTAGAAACCGCAAAAAGGGGGTTATTCATTGGCGACACGCATGTCTCAATCACTCCTTGATATTCTAACTGTGTCAGAATGTCTGAAACGGGACCTTAGCTTCCCGCCAGAGGGGATATTGGGGTTGAGCCTGTGGCATAGACCGCAACGGTATATCATGGGGGGGAGAATCCTCAACCCAGCCCATGTGATTACGGTACAGGGCCGGGGCCTGGGCCTGGGCCACAGCCCATTCAGCTGCGAAAGTCTCCGCATGCTCCTTGGGGACATGACGAGAAAAACTCGGAAGGATTACTTCCTCCCCTTTCGGAGCAGCGAGAACAAATGGTGATGGCCAATCCGCCTCCGCCAATAATATGTTGTAAGACGAGGTCAGATTTTCCCAAAAGATCCCTTTAATAACACGCTCAATGTCACCTTCAATTTGAAGGATTATATTAAATAGTCTGTCAGGGGGTGCCACTCGGTGTCAGCTGTCTCGACAGTAATGAAAGTGTCAGTTGCTGTCGCCTCCACATGAGGACGTAGTGCCTCCCGCACTATGGTAACTTCCGCGGCGCTGTCTAGCAGCGTCACTGCCCACGTCCAATTCAGGAGTCTCGTTCTCACCGTCTGTGGCATTTCTCGCTGTTAAAGCCGCAACTTTTTTCTTCTGAAACTGAGGGCGAGAACGTGGAAGTTCTTCTTGCTTCCCCTTGCTTCCAGGCTGACGAGGTTGGTCCCGTCCTTGTGGGGCGTCGCGACCCTTGCCTCGATCCTGGCGATCTCCTCCACCAGCCTGTGAGCTCGATGATGCCTGTGAAGAACGCTGTTCAGGGACCTGAAACCTGTCAGGAGACTTAATTCTCGCTCGGTCGCGCAAATCATAAGTGCGTTCAGAAAACTCAGAAGCCGGTGACGCTGCACGCGACCCCGGTTTCTGTTGTTGCTTCCCCTGCCTCTTAAGTTTCCAGTTCTTTTTAGAAAAGAACGGTGTCTCGTCTTTATCAGACTGAGATTTTTGTTGTAGTTGTGTTTGAGTTTGCGTTTTAGCAAAAGGCTTAACTCCCAAACTATTGCGGCCAATGGTTTTATAAGCCTGTGCAATAATTTTCGGTAATTCGCAAGGCTTGTCCAGTTCTGGGACTAAAGCCAAAGCGTTAGCTACTTGAAAGTTAACTGCATCACCCTTGACATTTGCAAGGATTAGATCAGCCACTACATCGAACACTCCCACTAGTCTCATCCCCAATTCTACAGCCGCTTCAGGGCCATGTTCGTCTTGAACACGCTTAATCACGGCGGGGAGGACCGTCATTGAGGGAGTGCCGAAACATTTCGCATACACTGCCGCAAATACCTTACCCCAGTTGTTGCATTCTGTCAACTCGGGAATTAAGTCTTTTGGCAAACTTATAGTCAAAATACTGTGTTTTTCCACAGGAGAGGTATTCGGAAACACTGCCTCCAGCTGGTCAAATTTTTCAGCAAGCCAATAAGGCAAATCATCCTTATTCTGTGGGTGCTTGCCCATCACCGAATTAACCATGACGGGACTTATAGTTACACCGACAGGCCCAGCTGGGTGCGCTGCAACTCCAGGAGGGGCCATCTGGACGTTGCCTGTGACATATTGTACTAAAGCTCTGTGCACACAGACCAAAGACGTATGCAGCACGCGCAGTTCATCTACCGGAATCGCTAAATAACGTGGATGCAGGGTATACCCGGCCAAAACAGGTCAAGCGGCCCCATCTATCGATAAAGGGCCTAAACGAATCGGGGTGACCGGGTGTGGGAGGGCGCCATTAAACCAAATTCGGTGTTGCCATGCCGTGAGCGGAACTTCAAGAGCCTGATAAGGCCGATAAGCATTAGGAAGGGCCGTGGCAGTGTACACATGGAACAAATTATCTGCTCCATCCACCGCCGGAAAAGTGACCCATGAATAAAACACCTCAAAGTGGTAAGCTGGATCAGCTTGTACCACAAAGATGAGAGCGACACCCGCGTCAGGCACTCCATACGCTGTCAAATGAGCTCGGAGCGCAGCGCGGCTATGTGCCGGGATATTTATATTCACAGCCATTAAGACTAAGAATGAAGAACAACCTAGTGCGTGGCAGTGCAATATAGGGTTAACATTAAAGAGAATACCTTTTAATAACTTCAAGCTTGAAAGAACCTATAAAAACATCAATATAGGAGGTTACACCTTCACATCCGTTTCTGGAAACAGAAGTGAGGGGAATTGTGGACAAGCACAAGCACTACTCAAGCGTCTCGCAGATAAGAAGCAGACCAAACGTTGGTGGCGCCATGTTGCGGGGATTCGGCACATATACAGAACTATGCGCAGGAAAACAGGACCTCGGTGTATAGTGGTGTACCAACCATCCACCTTAGTGCCCAAAATCCCAATCCGACTAGCTATAGTGTCTCATTCGTTCTCCGTACTACAGCGAAGCTATCAATGATTAGACATCCCAGAACACGGACTCTTTCAGGAATCGCGGGAGCAAGAACACTCTTTCATTACTCACTCATACTTGTCCACAACGTGCGTATTAAGAGACACAGTATAGTTTAAAATGTTTATTTCAACTCTAGCTGCTAGTACTGGCACGTGTACTGTGCTCTAAGACACAGTACACGTGCCAGTACTAGCAGCATAATGCATAAAGATAAAACAGTAAGCATTGTTACAATTTCATAGAATACAAACGGGGACAGCATTTTATAAAGACAGTGGATAAAGGACTATAATGCCTTGCCACCCTCCCGTGCTAGTAACTAGTTTATTATAAAAATAGAAGACCTCTGGGCTTTGTCAGGGGGACCCCCATACCTCAAGAACTAGATGCAAGGTTTACATCATCGGACAAGCACAGCTCTTCTCCCTGGAAAGTTTTTTCTCCAAGTGCCTCTAACAGGTACATTGCAATATTAAAAGCACTCGAATTTCAGCAGTACAGCTGTGCTTCGTGTTATGTCTAAGTGCGTGGGGCTGACCAGAACAGAATAACAAGGGACGTTGTTTTTCGACCTTGTACATCGTGTGCAGACGAAAACCACAGAGAACAGCATAAAATGTGAAAGGCAGAAATGTAGACAGTTCTCATGAACATAGGCACAAGCAGAGTCTGGAAAAACAAAGTCACGAAGTAACGTGTGCAAAAGAGGCATCATGGCAGCTAGGCCTAAGCTAACTTAGCAATGTCGACAATGAGGCCACAATCCACACTACAACTATAAACAAATTGAACCCTAATATAAGTATCCAGTGCTGAAAACTTTGGTCCTAACTATACCTACCTACTGGCATCCGAAATTAAATTTTGGTGCCAAATATCTGAGAGCTGAAATGTATTCTTCCACAGTTTCGTCAACTTCCTGCTTTCTCCTCATGAAATTAAAGTGTTTCAACATGACACGAGGATGTTCCAAAAATTTCTTACTCTGTCTCTGGGCTGCCTCAGTGTAAACATTCCAGTTATCAGCATCACTAGAGGGCGCATTCAATGGTGGTAAATTGTCAAATATCTGCTTCCACTCACTTCCTATATAACTGAACAGTAGTACCATTTTTCTCTTTGGGGAATATTTGTCTGTATCAATTGCATCCACAAAGTTTGTAAATGAGTGACATCAAATTTTTCAGGGTGTTTTAGGTTTTCCAGGTAATGGTAAACATGGTGTTAGCTTTGCAACTTCTTGAGCACTTGCCATGTTACTGAGAATATACCTCTATCTCTTGAAAGCAGGACAAACAATTTCTGGATGAGATAAAAATAAAGAACCTACCACTCAGAGCCAATTTGATGTTCAAAGAGTGAGTGGTTCGCTGATAAAAATAGGCAAGCAAGTGTTAAAACGGTTAATCTTCCAGCTCATTACTTATAGAGTAAACTCCTTCAAAATGTCACTTTAGAATTCTTTCCAGTGAATTGTAAATCCAATCCAAAATGGCTGCCGTGCATCCTGTCATGAGGTCACCGGTGTCCCAACCCCGCCACAACCACGCTCAATAACCAAACACTGCAGGAGCGAAGAGCAACCCAATCCTCTACCCATGCATCCAACTCTCCTGCCCTATATGACTGTTCCCATGAGGCATAGGGTCAGACTGATTTGCATATGGCCATGTCTGAACTGGGGTGGCGGAGTGAACTAAAGAAATATGATGGATTAAACCCAGATCAGTTTACTGGGGGTGAGTGCTTGCAATGTTCAACACTCCGTCCATCATCCCCTTTGGTTTTGCTATGTTTGCCCTAAGTTGGCAGGGTATGCCCAGACGTGGGTCCCTTGCTCACTTTGCCACTGGATTCAAGATAGCCTGGCTGATGACGGCTGTAAGCCAGAAACCGGTCCCAGGATGCTTGTTTCCGGTCCAGGGAAGACATGGCTTGGCAGTTCGGGCTGGACTGTTCCCATGAGGCACAGGGTCAGACTGATTTGCATATGGCCATGTCTGAACTGGGGTGGCGGAGTGAGCTAAAGAAATATGATGGATTAAACCCAGATCAGTTGACTGGGGGTGAGTGCTTGCAATGTTCAACACTCCGTCCATCATCCCCTTTGGTTTTGCTATGTTCGCCCTAAGTTGGCAGGGTATGCCCAGACGTGGGTCCCTTGCTTACTTTGCCACTGGATTCAAGATAGCCTGGCTGATGACGGCTGTAAGCCAGAAACCGGTCCCAGGATGCTTGTTTCCGGTCCAGGGAAGACATGGCTTGGCAGTTCGGGCTGGACTGTTCCCATGAGGCACAGGGTCAGACTGATTTGCATATGGCCATGTCTGAACTGGGGTGGCCGGAGTGAGCTAAAGAAATATGATGGATTAAACCCAGATCAGTTAACTGGGGGTGAGTGCTTGCAATGTTCAACACTCCGTCCATCATCCCCTTTGGTTTTGCTATGTTCGCCCTAAGTTGGCAGGGTATGCCCAGACGTGGGTCCCTTGCTCACTTTGCCACTGGATTCAAGATAGCCTGGCTGATGACGGCTGTAAGCCAGAAACCGGTCCCAGGATGCTTGTTTCCGGTCCAGGGAGGACATGGCTTGGCAGTTCGGGCTGGACTGTTCCCATGAGGCACAGGGTCAGACTGATTTGCATATGGCCATGTCTGAACTGGGGTGGCGGAGTGAGCTAAAGAAATATGATGGATTAAACCCAGATCAGTTGACTGGGGGTGAGTGCTTGCAATGTTCAACACTCCGTCCATCATCCCCTTTGGTTTTGCTATGTTTGCCCTAAGTTGGCAGGGTATGCCCAGACGTGGGTCCCTTGCTCACTTTGCCACTGGATTCAAGATAGCCTGGCTGATGACGGCTGTAAGCCAGAAACCGGTCCCAGGATGCTTGTTTCCGGTCCAGGGAAGACATGGCTTGGCAGTTCGGGCTGGACTGTTCCCATGAGGCACAGGGTCAGACTGATTTGCATATGGCCATGTCTGAACTGGGGTGGCGGAGTGAGCTAAAGAAATATGATGGATTAAACCCAGATCAGTTAACTGGGGGTGAGTGCTTGCAATGTTCAACACTCCGTCCATCATCCCCTTTGGTTTTGCTATGTTCGCCCTAAGTTGGCAGGGTATGCCCAGACGTGGATCCCTTGCTCACTTTGCCACTGGATTCAAGGTAGCCTGGCTGATGACGGCTGTAAGCCAGAAACCGGTCCCAGGATGCTTGTTTCCGGTCCAGGGAGGACATGGCTTGGCAGTTCGGGCTGGACTGTTCCCATGAGGCACAGGGTCAGACTGATTTGCATATGGCCATGTCTGAACTGGGGTGGCGGAGTGAGCTAAAGAAATATGATGGATTAAACCCAGATCAGTTGACTGGGGGTGAGTGCTTGCAATGTTCAACACTCCGTCCATAATCCCCTTTGGTTTTGCTATATGAAACACAGACAGGAGCGAAGGGATACCCGGGGAGAAGGGAGGAAAAGGTAAAAGGAAAGAACAAGGACCCACAGCAACAGACTTCCAGTCTGATCTCCTCAACCGGGCTGGGGCAACACTCCGATAAATACTGACACTGCAGCAAAGAGAGAAAGAGAAACACAAATGAAAAGTTAATAACGTAAGAGAAAGAACATGTCCCCACCCATCCCTCCAAGCACACGGCTTACCCCCACCATATCAGGGTGTCTTCACAGTTTTGAACAATTCTCCATAAGGTCCGTAATGCAGAATATGTCATGGATGGAATAATCCGGGAATTAAATAAGAAGTCTATTCCTGCTCCAACTTCTCGGGAAAAACCCAATGTGGGGAAAAAATCTGTGACAGGAATGTCTATATAATGCAAGGGATCCCTTCCATAGAAAAACAAACACAAAAACGGGAAAAAGGGGAAGGGGCAAGAATAACCCCAGGAAGCCACTCGCGTCTCCGTAGAAGACCAGATTTCGGGTAACCACGTAACTGATAGCCTTTGGCAACCCTATGGACGGGTCCTCACTGTCCGTAACCGTTACCAAAAAGCGGTAACACTCAGAGAAGTCCGGGACAGGGAAAGTAACAACAACGATGTCCGTGAAAATCCCAGGTTTAAGGAATACCAGCTCTAGTGTTGATGAAGTGCTTCCAAATGCGCTCGAAATACCAACGGGGAAATGTCAGCGCGTCCAAACCCAGCTGACGGCAAAGTCCTTCCGGGGGCCGAAGACCGGAAACAAAACCAAGCACGGAAGCACTGGCAAGCTTGGATTAAATGCTGAGCAAGTCGCCGTGCGTCCGTGAACTGCCCTCCCACAACCACAGTGAAAGCGGCAAAACAACCAGCATAGAAAGAGGACAGGGAGAATAGAGAAACGAAGCCTCCCCTACGGTACCGCTTCCGGGACATGACAGTACCCCCTCCCAAACGAACCCCCATCGGACGTGGCCTCGAAGGGTGACGAGCATGAAAAAGACGTACCAAACGGGGAGCATGCACCCCACTAGCCGGTTCCCATGTACGGTCCTCAGGAGGATAACCCTTCCAGTCCACCAGATAAAACAAACGACCCCGACGTCTACGCGAATTCAATATAGCATGCACCTTAAACTCCTCTTCCCCATCAATCACCACCGGAGGAGGTGGAGGCATGTCCTGGGAAGTGGCAGTATATGGCTTTAACAGGGAGGTATAGAAAACAGGGTGTATCCGGTAGTCAGCGGGCAGGACCAGTTTCATTGCCACGGGATTAACCGCCTGCTCGATCCTAAATGGCCCAACATAACATGGCTGAAACCTCCTAGACCCTCCCAATCTTAGGTTCTTGGAGGCCAACCACACCATATCCCCAGGAGCATATAAGGGAGCAGGGCAACAATGACGATCAGCCTTCTCCTTCATGCTAAGCTTAGCTGCTGCTAGATGTTCCTGCGCCTTCTTCCAAATATCAATCAGAGCCCTGTCCAAGGTGTCTACCGCTGGCACATGACCTGAGGGTTGAATCGGTATAGCCTTTGGATGAAACCCCATAGAACAGAAGAAAGGGGACATACCTATAGCTGAATGTACACTGTTGTTATATGCAAACTCCGCAATGGGGAGCGACTTCAACCAACTACCCATCAAGGAAGTCATCAAACAGCGTATGTACTGTTCCATTGTCTGATTAGTACGCTCCGTCTGCCCATCCGATTGCAGATGGTATGCAGAGGACAGCCGTAACTCCACCTTTAACGAGGCGCACAGTTCCCTCCAAAAATGTGAAACGAACTACGCACCCCTATCAGACACAATAGCGGTAGGAACACCATGTAGCCGAAATACCTGGGCAATGAATACATCAGCTAATTCCCTAGCTGAGGGCACTTTGGGCATTGGTACAAAATGCGCCATCTTCGTAAACAAGTCTACCACTACCAGAATGGTGGTATTTCCCTCTTCCATAGGAAGATCAGTCACAAAATCCATACTTATGGTATGCCAGGGAGAGGGAGGGACTGGCAGCGGAAGTAATAGACCTGCGGGTGGAGTGTGTGATGCCTTATTCACTGCACAAACAGGACATGATGCCACAAATACTTGTATATCCTGCCCTATCTTATCCCACCAAAACCAACGAAGACATATCTCCTTGGTTTTGGCCATTCCTGGATGACCCACCAACGAGAAAGAATGACACCAGGTAAGTACCTTTTTCCTTATCTCAGGGGGTATAAACAATTGCTCTCCATGTTACAACAACCCATTTCTCAGCTGATAAGCGGCATCGGATAACCATGGAGTCAAGTCCACCGCTAACAACTGGTCCCTGACTGCATCAAGAAAATCCTCACTCGAGTTACATCCTACAATCCTATTCCTAGCAATCATAGGCCTGTCCTCCAAAGCCATACCCTCTTCCATAGGTGCTACGTGGATTCCAGAGAGTGCATCAGACTTCACTTGCTGACTAGCAGGTCTATAAGTAATCGTGAAGTCGTATTCATTAAAGAATAACACCCACCTCACCTGTCTTGGTGTTAAAGCTCTTGCAGAACGAAAAGATTGTTATGGCTGGTGTAGATGGTAATGGTATGCCTAGCCCCCCACAGGTAATGCCTCCATTCCTGAAATGACAGTTTTATTGCTAACAGCTCCCTCTCAGCCACAGTATAGTTCAGTTCCGCTGGCAGTAAAGTTTTTGAAAAATAGGCAATGGGATGCATCAAACCAGTTTCTGTATCCTTCTGCGATAACACCCCTCCCACAGCGTATTGGGAGGCATCCGCCTCCACATAAAAAGGAAGAGCGGGATCAGGATGCCTCAATATAGGAGCCGAAGTAAACCTGCCCACCAAGGTCTCCAGGGCTCCCTGAGCGGCAACAGACCATACAAAAGGCACCCCTTTCCGTAGCAACGCCGTCATAGGTGTAATGACATCTGAAAAATGGGATATAAAGCGCCGATAAAAATTGGCGAACCCCAAAAGGACTTGTACCTCTCTCACACTAGTAGGCACCGGCCAGGTGGTAATAGCCTTCGTATTTTTGGGGTCCATCTTAATACCATCAGCTGAAATGAGAAACCCCAAAAACTCCACACAAGAGACCCCAAAATGGCATTTCTCTAGTTTCACATATAAACAATGCTCCCGCAATTTCCGCAACAACTGTATGACATGAGCATCATGCTCCCCGGCAGTCCTAGAGAAAATCAAGATGTCATCGATGTAAACAATAACGCTCACATCCAAATACTCTCTCAACACCTCGTTTATAAAGAACTGAAAAGCAGCTGGGGCGTTGCAGAGCCCGAACGGCATGACACAATACTCAAACAAACTGAACTTTTTTCAAAAGGCGGTTTTCCACTCGTCCCCAGACCGGATACGAATGAAATGGTAAGCACTCCGCAGATCGAGTTTGGTGAATACTGTGGCATGTCGCACCTGATCCAACAACACCAGGATCAAAGGTAACGGATATTTGTTTTTAATAGTCACCTTATTGAGTGCCCTATAGTCCACACAGGCGCGAAGGTCACCCTCCTTCTTCGGAATAAAAAAAATAGAGGAAGACACCGGCGAAGAGGATTTCCTAATAAAACCAGATGCCAGCATCTCATCCAGATATGACCTCAAATGCCGCTCTTTGGGTTCAGATAACGCATAAAGCCGACTACAGGGCAAAGGAGCCCCAGGGACCAGATCAATTCGACAATCAAAATCTCGATGAGGAGGCATTAGTCCTGCTTTAGTTTCATCAAACACCTAAAAAAACTCCTCATACGCAGGTGGAAGACAACCCCCATCCGCGTCACTACTCGTAGCACAGACCAATGGCGAAACCCAATCCGTAGCCTCACGATAACACTGCTGCAAGCAATCTTCAGAATCCAAAGTAACTGTTCGCCGTACCCAATCAATCCTAGGGTTATGGGTTTGTAACCAGGGTACTCCGAGTATCACCCCAAAAGCAGGAGCATCAATCAGGTCAAAACTGACCGACTCTGAGTGCCCATTATCACAAAGTAGGAAAAGAGGTTCGGTCTGTTTGACAATGAATCCAGATGTTAAATCGTTACCGTCAATGACTCTCACCGGTTCTGGTTGTTCTTTACACACACATGGCACCTCCAATCTGGCTGCCAACTGTATATCCATAAAATTTCCAGTAGCGCCGGAATGCAACAAAACAGAAATAGCGGACCTTCTACTATTGGTTATCACCAAGGTCACTATGATGGTGAAATGCCGAGGCACCCTTTGAACTGAACCCACAATATCATAGGGGTTTACCAACCTACAGTCATCGACCCCACAGGACACAACTTCTTGTTTCACCAGAGCCACAGATTTCTTGGGCAACATACTAGAGGGTTTTACCTGACAGTCACGGGCATAATGACCGCTCTTTCTGCAGTACAAGCACAAATTGTGTGTCCGTCTCCTTTCCTTCTCTTCGCTAGACAAAGGACCCCGTACCCCCCGATCTGCATGGGTTCTGATAGGGATTTAGACTCTGTTTCTTCCTTCTGTTCTCCCCGTATCCCGATGGCAAAAGGTGTGGGAAAACGTCTTCTATCACCCTTCCTTTCTAACAACCGATGATTTAATTTCACAACCAGATCAAGAAAATTCGAGCAGTCCTCAGGGGGACACACCACCTGGGACACCACATCCTTTAATTCATCACAAAGGCCCTGATAAAACAAAGATGTTCTCTTTTCCATAGGCCACTGCGTTTCTGCAACAAGACAATTAAAGGTGGAAACATACACCAACAACTCCTGTTTACCCTGCCTTAACTTAAGTAACTCGGTATCACTGGCCTACATGAAGGCATGTTTGGCGAACAACCGTCGCATCTGCTCTTTAAATGCCGGAAAATTATACAAAACAGGATCGTTATTGTCCACCAAAGGTACTGACCACTGAGCTGCGGTACCTGCCAAGTAGGATATAACAAAAGCCACCTTTGCCGAATCGTCCTGAAAAGCCATAGGTCGACATATAAAGTGCAAGTGACATTGGTTCATGAATATACCAAATTTGTTACAATCCCCGGAAAAATGCTCAGGAACTGCCAATGGAACCTGTACAGGGGTTTGAACCATGATGGCAACCGGTGTCCCTGAACTGCCAGCGGAACCGACACCCCTGTCGAACTGAAAGGTAGCTGGCTGCACGACAGGGCCAGTTGTTTTAGGTATAGCTCTGAGTCCCTTTCCCCATGGGTTCTCTCGAGCCTTGCAAATGGTCAACTCCAGATGCAACCCTTGATTTTCTTGCCTCACAGCCTTCACTTCTGACTGAAGCACTGACAGAGCAGTCATCAGTTCCTGCACTGAAGGGTCCCCCACCACGCCCCTATCTTCTAGGGACATAGCAACCTCGGCATCCATCTTTGCTCGGGCAGTGCATTTGTCATGGGCTTGGTTTTCTGTCCCAACCCCCCCACAACCACGCTCAATAACCAGACACTGCAGGAGCGAAGAGCAACCCAATCCTCTACCGATGCATCCAACTCTCCTGCCCTATATGAAACACAGACAGGAGTGAAGGGATACCCGGGGAGAAGGGAGGAAAAGGTAAAAGGAAAGAACAAGGACCCACAGCAACGGACCTCCAGTCTGATCTCCTCAACCTGGCTGGGGCAACACTCCCGATAAATACTGACACTGCAGCAAAGAGAGAAAGAGAAACACAAATGAAAAGTTAATAACGTAAGAGGAAGAACATGTCCCCACCCATCCCTCCAAGCACATGGCTTACCCCCACCATATCAGGGTGACTTCACAGTTTTTAACAATTCTCCATAAGGTCCGTAGTGCAGAATATGTCATGGATGGAATAATCTGGGAACTAAATAAGAAGTCTATTCCTGCTCCAACTTCTCGGGAAAAACCCAATGTGGGGAAAAAACCTGTGACAGGAATGTCTATATAATGCAAGGGATCCCTTCCATAGAAAAACAAACACAAAAACGGGAAAAAGGGGAAGGGGCAAGAATAACCCCAGGAAGCCACTCGCGTCTCCGTAGAAGACCCGATTTCGGTTAACCACATAACTGATAGCCTTGGGGAACCCGTCGGACGGGTCCTCAGTGTCCGTAACCGTTACCAAAAAGCGGTAACACTCAGAGAAGTCCGGGACAGGGAAAGTAACAACAACGATGTCCGTGAAAATCCCAGGTTTAAGGAATACCAGCTCCAGTGTTGATGAAGCGCTTCCAAATGCGCTCGAAATACCCACGGGGAAATGTCACCGTGTCCAAACCCAGCTGACGGCAAAGTCCATCCGGGGGCCGAAGACCGGAAACAAAACCAAGCACGGAAGCACTGGCGATCTTGGATTAAATGCTGAGCAAGCCGCCGTGCGTCCGTGAACTGCCCTCCCACAACCACAGTGAAAGCGGCAAAACAACCGGCATAGAAAGAGGACAGGGAGAATAGAGAAACGAAGCCTCCCCTACGCTACCGCTTCCGGGACATGACAACCGGTCACATGACACATAGCAGCCAATAAGGCTGAAGCGGAATCTTTTTAACACGACTACAGTCCGAACTGCTGAACAGAATTACACCAAATTTGGCAGAAAGCTAGATTTTGGTCCTGAAAGCATGCTTTTTGTGATTTGGTGTAATCCGTTCAGTAGTTTGAGAGAAATGAAAGTTTAAAAAATATAGATATCTGGGGACATAATTCCTTGCAGTGGACTTGCGGATCCTACAAAAATTTGATTGGCTGCCAGCACTTCAACCAGGAAGTGTTGGCAGCCATCTTGAGACTTGGCTTGAAGCCGTGTCCCAGACAAAAAGTAAAAAATAAAGAAAAGGGGGCATTGTAGGAATACGTTGACCTTCCAGATATGGGGGGACCCCGCCGCGTTTTAAAAGCATTTTGTTTTGTTATTGTGCAGCGGAATTATGGGTGGATCCGTGAATGCACGGCAATATTTTAAAAAAGATGTGTGGGCACCCGCGTGTCTTTTTTAAAGCCGCCAGGAGGGCCAAATCCCAGGACATGAAGGAGGGGGGCTCATGGGGCCCCCTCTAGGGCTTAGACAAAGCCCCAGGGACCACCACTGCCTTGTGTCTTTACACAACAAAAATGTGGGGGCTCCGCTTGTCCTTCCACTGCCCCGGGGTCTGTCACCTTCCAGGGGCATACTGTTTTTTTAACTTAATACGGGAGAGGCCCCACGCCCCTCGCTGCCCCAGGGACTGCCACCTCCCTGGGTCTAAGATATGCAAAGTGATGTGGGGGGACCGCCCCATCCCTGGGGCTAAATGTGACAATGCGGGGGGCCACAGAGCCCCCCGTCGCCTCCGCAGCTCTGGGGACCACCACCTCCCTGGGGCTCAATTACATTGGAAGGGGTCCGTGCGCTGCCTCGTGGAGCAATACATGGCCCAGGAGACCACCACCTCCCAGGGCCAGCTCCAGCAATGTCCCCTGGTGCCCACCCCGGGACATTGCAGTCTGCTATGGCATGCCCAGACGTGGGTCCCTTGCTCACTTTGCCACTGGATTCAAGCTAGCCTGGCTGATGAAGGCTGAATAGCCAGAAACCGGTCCCAGGATGCTTGTTTCCGGTCCAGGGAAGACATGGCTAGGCAGTTCGGGCTGGACTGTTCCCATGAGGCACAGGGTCAGACTGATTTGCATATGGCCGTGTCTGAACTGGGGTGGTGGAGTGAGCTAAAGAATGATGATGGATTAAACCCAGATCAGTTGACTGGGGGTGAGTGTTTGATTAGCTTAAACGCTCCGTCCATCATCCCCTTTGGTATCGCTTTGTTCGCCCTAAGTTGGCAGGGTATGCCCAGACGTGGGTCACTTGCTCACTTTGCCACTGGATTCAAGCTAGCCTGGCTGATGACGGCTGAATAGCCAGAAACCGGTCCCAGGATGCTTGTTTCCGGTCCAGGGAAGACATGGCTAGGCAGTTCGGGCTGGACTGTTCCCATGAGGCACAGGGTCAGACTGATTTGCATATGGCCATGTCTGAACTGGGGTGGTGGAGTGAGTTAAAGAATGATGATGGATTAAACCCAGATCAGTTGACTGGGGGTGAGTGTTTGATTAGCTCAAACGCTCCGTCCATCATCCCCTTTGGTATCGCTTTGTTCGCCCTAAGTTGGCAGGGTATGCCCAGACGTGGGTCCCTTGCTCACTTTGCCACTGGATTCAAGCTAGCCTGGCTGATGACGGCTGAATAGCCAGAAACCGGTCCCAGGATGCTTGTTTCCGGTCCAGGGAAGACATGGCTAGGCAGTTCGGGCTGGACTGTTCCCATGAGGCACAGGGTCAGACTGATTTGCATATGGCCATGTCTGAACTGGGGTGGTGGAGTGAGCTAAAGAATGATGATGGATTAAACCCAGATCAGTTGACTGGGGGTGAGTGTTTGATTAGCTCAAACGCTCCGTCCATCATCCCCTTTGGTATCGCTATGGCATGGTGGGAGCATCACTCCCACCATGCCATAACAAATCAGCTCTGCTTTCAGCAAACGAGAGCAAAAATGCTCTTGCTTGCTGAAAGCAGAGCATGTCTGTTTCCCTGCTTGCTGTGAAGGGCACACAGGGGTGTCCCCGGGACTGAAACCAGCCCAGGAGTGGGGCCACGGCCCCCCTTCCTTTTTTTTGTAAAGAAAAAAAGTATTTTAAAAAAGGGGCAGGCCCCAGGGGAGGGGATCCCAGGGGCCCAAAACAGCCCAGGGAAGGGGTGCTACGAGATCCCAAATCCCCAAAAATTAGAAAAAAACAAATTGGACTTGCCAGAGGCCCTGCCCCCTTTCTCCACCACTCTGCAAACGTGCCTTCTGGCGCGCTGCTGGTTGGCGGATGAAGTCCCCTTGGCTGCTGAGGGTCCTTAGGGTCCAACAAGACCTCCTGTTACCTACAGTAAGCCCCACACATTGGGATTGCTGAGCGGTGGCCTGAGGCCTTGCCCCAGTTCTCTACCACTCAGCAATCGCACCTCTTGGTGCACTGTTGGTGGGGGGATGAGGTCCCTTTGCCTCCTGAGGGCCTCAGGACTAAAGTGGACTTCATCCCCCTAGCAGCAGTGCGCCAGGAAGTGCGTTTGCAAAGTGGTGGAGAAAGGGGGCGTGGCCTCTGACCACCTCTCAGAAATCCAGCTGTGTGGGTCTTACTGGAGGTAACAAGAGACTAGTTGGCTCCCAAGGACCCTCAAGAGACAAAGGGACTTCATCCCCCAACTAGTAGTGTGCCATGAGGCGTGTTTGCAGAGTGGTGGAGGAAGGGGCGTGGCCTCCCACAACCTCCCAGCAATCCCACTGTGTGGGGCTTAATGGGGGTAACAGGAGGGGTAGTTGGCCCCCAAGGATGTCCTTGGGGGCCAACTACCCCTCCTGTTACCTTCAGTAAGTCCCACACAGCGGGATTGCTAAGCTGTCTTCAGAGGCCACGCCCCTTTCTCCACCACTCTGCAGACACACCTCCTGGTGCACTACTGGTTGGGGGATAAAGTCCACTTTACTCTTGAGGGACCTTGGGGGCCAAGAAGCCCTCCTGGTACCTCCTGTAAGTCATACACAGCGGGATTTCAGAGAGCTGGTAGGGGGCCCAGCCGCCTTTCTCCACCACTCTGCAAACGTGACTACTAATTAAAAAACATAGAAATTCACTGAAAAACCCAAACCAAAGGTTAGAGGGATATTATAATTAGGAATTAGCATTTAAAAAACCTTAGAAATTCACTGAAAAAAACAAAGGTTACAGGGATTTTATAGTTAGGAAATGGAATTAAAAGAAATGTAGAAATTCACTGAAAAAAACAAAGGTTACAGAGATGTTATAGTTAGGCTCTGGTGTCATTTGTACAAAACCAGAATGACTAACTATAGTTAGTGATCTAACTATAACTCACACCCCAGCAATGCACTGCTTATTACCTCACATATTACATCACTCATGACATGGTCAGTGACATCACTGATGACATCTCAAATGATATCACTGATGACATCATCCTCAGAATCTCTGACACACCCACTCTCACCCCAAATAACCTTTCATACACCCACTCCAACTACCACACTACCATTCTCAAATACATTCACAGACACATACCAGTACTTACACATCCACTCACTGATTCATAGATCAACACATACATCCACTCACTCACTCATACAGCCACTCAAACACCCATTCACTCACTAATATAGCCTATAACATATCCACTTATACACACACACAGCCACTCACACACTAAGTCAGTCACCCATAGAGCTACTCACACACCTACCCACTCACCCAAACAGTCAATCATACAGCCACTTACTCACCCATACAGTTACACACACACTCACTTACTCATACAGATACTAACATGTACTCACTCACCTATACAGTAACTGACACAATCACATACTCACCCATACAGCCACTCTCACATTCACTCATGCATACAGTCACTCGTATACCCCATCACTCACCTATTCTGCCTTTCACATACCCAGTTACTCACCCATATACCACTGACACATGCACTCACTCACCGACACTGCCATACACACACTCACTCACCCATACAGATTGGTTGTCTGAGTACCTATATGGGTGCCTGAGTGTCTGTGTGGGTGGGGGTGTGTGACCCCTTGCATGGATGTGTGAGTGGGTGATTCACTGGGTGTATGGTTTCATGAGTGCATCTGCGAGGGGCTGTATGGGTGAGTGAGTGTGCGTATGGCTGTGTTGGTGAGTGAATGGATGTCTCAGTGGTATATGTGTGAGTAACTACATATGTGAAAGATAGTATATGTGAGTGTTGGAGTATATAAGTGACTATATGTGAGAGTGAGTGATTGTGAAAGTACCTGTATGGATGAGTGTGTGCTTGTGGCAGTGATTGTAGAAGAGAGTAAGTATGTGTTAGTATCTGTGGGCCTGATTCACAGAACTAACTTAAGACAAAATCCTAAACTTACTACCATTTTGGTATTCACAGAAGTCATTTACTCATTTTGTTATTCATAGAATGCACTTACTCATTTTGGTATTCACAGAAGGCACTTACTCATCAATGAGTAAGTGCCTTCTGTGAATACCAAAATGAGTAAGTTACTCAAAATGAGTAAGTTACTCAAAATGAGTAAGTTACTCATTTTGGTATTCACAGAAGGCACTTACTCATCAATGAGTAAGTGCCTTCTGTGAATACCAAAATGAGTAAGTGCCTTCTGTGAATACCAAAATGGTAGTAAGTTTAGGATTTTGTCTTAAGTTAGTTCTGTGAATTGAGCCCTGTATGAATAAGTAAGGTGGTGTGTGTATAACTATATAGTTGAGTAAATGGCAGTGTGATTGATTATTTGGGTGACTGACTAGGTGTGTGAGTAACTCTATGGGTGAATAGTGGTGTGTGAGTGTCTGTATGGGTATATGAGTGCATATATCAGTGGCTGTATTGATGAGTGACTTCGTGTATGAGTGACTGTATGGGTGAGTGAGTGGATGTGTGTGTAGACCTATGAATCAGTGAGTGGGTATGTACTAACTGGTATTGGTGTGTCTATGGTTTCAAGAATGGTAGACTGTATTTTAGAGTGGGTGAATGAAAGGTTATATTAGGGTGTGAGGAGGTGCATCAGATATTAAGTGGATGATGTCATCAGTGATGTCATTTTAGATGTCATCAGTGATGTCATCAGTGATGACTGATGTCACTGACCATGTCATGAGTGAGTGAGTGATGTAATATGTGACGTCATCAGCAGTGCATTGCGGGGCGCGAGTTAAAGTTAGCTCAGCTAACTATAACAGCTGAATTTCTCTGGTTTTGTGCGAGTGAAATGTCAGCCTAACTATAACGTCCCTGAAACCTGTGTTTTTTTCAGTGAATTTCTAAGGTTTTTTAAATGCTAATTACTAACTATAATGTCCCTGAAACCTGTGTTTTTTCAGTGAATTTCTAAGGTTTTTTAAATGCTAATTTCTAACTATACCTACATGCGTAGGACATGTACAGAAAGAGGAAGAAAGGCGCAGAAAGAAGCAAGAGAAGTGCAGAAAGAGGCAAGAGAGTTGTAGAAAGAGGAAGAAAGGTGCAGAAAGAAGCAAGGAAAATGCAGAAAGAGGCAACAGAAGTCCAGAAAGAGGAAGAAAGGTGGAGAAAGATGCAAGAGAAGTGCAGAAAGAAGCCTACTTTGACTGTACCTTTCCACAGACTCATACAAAGTAGCCTGATCACTAATCCTTCTCCCAAGATGTCTTAAACCTCACTTTTCTCTTGAAGGTTCACTATTCATTGACTGCTCAGAATGTTAGGCCTGCCAAATGTAAAACAGCAATCCTAACCATGTTACTGTTGTAAGTCTGACCAAGTTTGTGAAGGTATGCATGCGTGTGTCTCTGCTTTTACCTAGTGACATGTTACATAAAAATAAACATGCAAATACTTGAATACCTGTGTTTCAAACAACATATTCTGTAAATTTGTGTACAAAAAGGTTATGTATTTCTTTCTGCTCATAATACAAGGCACATGGGTATTCAATAATATATTTGAGGGGCTCTATAACACCTATATACATAAGACATGTCTGCCTGTGCAACCGAATGACAGAGTAGAACTGAGAAGATTTGACCACCTATAGGAGAAGCTACCCGCTTTTTAAGCTACCATCTTCAGATGCATAACACATGTGAGACAACATGTACAAGTAGACATATACCACAGTCACGAGATCACGCAGACCTTTAAACTTGACAGCTTGCACTTCCCATTTGAATACAGAACAAGGCAAGAAAAGTACAGAAAGAAGCAAGAGAGGTGCAGAAAAAGTAAGAAATGGGCGAAAGAGGCAAGAGAAGTGCAGAAAGAGGCAAGTGAAGTGCAGAAAGAGGCAAGAGAAGTACAGAAAGTAGCAAGAGACATGCAGAAAGAAGCAAAAGAGGTGAAGAAAGAGGCAAGAGGTTTGCAGAAAGAAGCAAGAGAGGTGCAGAAAAAAGCAAGTGAAGTGCAGAAAGAAGCAACAGATGTACAGAAAGATGCAAGAGAACTGCAGAAAGAGGCAAGAGAGATGCAGAAAGAGGGAAGAGGGATGCAGAAAGAGGCAAAAGAGGTGCTGAAAGAGGCACGAGAGGTGCAGAAAGAGGGAAGCGGGCTGCAGAAAGAGGCAAGAGGGGTACAGAAAGAAGCAATAAAGGTGCAGAAAGAAGCAAGAGAAGTCAGAATGAAGGAACAGAGGTACAGAAAGAGTCAAGAGAGGTGTAGAAAGAAGCAAGAGCAGTGCAGAAAGAACCAACAGAGATGCAGAAATAGGCAAGAGGGGTGCAGAAAGAGGCAAGAGAAATGCAGAAAGAAGCAAAAGAGGTGCAGAAAGAGGCAAGAGAACTGTAGAAAGAGGCAAGAGAGGTGCAGAAAGAGGCAAGAGAGGTGCAGAAAGAAGCAAGAGAAGTGCAGAAAGAAGCAAGCCCACCATCCCCTGGGGCTTGGCCATTTTTTAACGCATTTATTTTTAAAGGAGGGGGCCATGCGTCCTCCTCCCCAGGCTTCGGCCCCGGGGACCCCATCCCCTGGGGCCCAGCCATCCCATTTTTTTTAATAAAGGGAGGGGGGCCGGGTGGCCCCCTCCTGGGCCATTTTTGGCCCCGGGGACCCCATCCCCCGGGGCATGACCATGACGTTGGGGACTGCGGGGGAGCCCCAATGCCCCCGGGATCCCTGCCGGCTCCCTGCCTCCTGCGGGGGCCGGCATTGCTTTTGGGCAACGAGAGCAGCTAACATGCATCTCTCTTTGCCCAAAAGCAATACTGCTTCGGTTCATAGAAGCGAGAGCAGTTTTCCTGCTCTCACTTACATGAAGCGAAGCAGAAGTTTGCTATGGCAGGGCGGGAGTAGTGCTCCTGCCCTGCCATAGCAAACTGCAATGTCCCGGGGGTGGGTACCCCGAGACATTGCTGGAGCCGGCCCTGGGGGGGGTGGCAGTCCCCAGGGCCATGGAGGGCTCCACAAGGGGGGCCGCGCGGCACCCCTCCATCAGATTTAAAGCCCCGGGGAGCTGGTGGTCCCCGGTGCCCCGCAGCGGACCCCGCATTTACATATTGTATGCCCCGGGGAGGTGGTGGTCCCCGGAGCAGTGTGAGGGGGCAGGAGCCCCCCCACACCTATTATTTTTTTTAAAAGCCCCAGGGAGGTGGTGGTCCCCGGGCAGCATGGAGGCGGGCAGAAGCCCCCCCATCGCCTTTTATTTTTTTAACAAGCCCCGGGGAGGTGGCGGTCCCCGGGGCTGTGGGGGGCTGCAAGGCCCCCCCACATTTAAAGATTAAAGCCCTGGAGAGGTGGTGGTCCCCGGGGCAGCGTGGGGGCGGGCAGGAGTCCCCCTTGCATTTTTTTAACATAAAAAGTCCTGGGAGGTATCAGTCCCTGGGGTTGGGGGAGGCGCGCGTCCCCCGCATATCATTAAAATAGCCCTAGGGAGGTGGTGGTCCCCGGGTCTGCGGGGGCCCGCAGGACCCTGCATCATATTTTGGCATTGCCCCCAGGACCTGGCCCACCCCGGGGCTTAATTAAACGAAGCGCGGGAGACCGCACTTCTTTTTTTTTGTTTTTTTTGGCAGGATTCGCGGACCCTATGTGAATCCCGGCAAATCTTTTTTTTAAATGCTTTTTTTGGCCCTCGTGGACCCCATGAGCAGGCCTAGGGGGCCCGGATGTTTCTACGCTGCCCCCTTTTCTTGTTTTTTTACCTCTTTTCTTGTGACTCAGTTCAACCAAGTCACAAGATGGCTGCCAACACTTCCTAGTTGGAACTGTTGGCAGCCAATCAGAGTCAAGCTCGAGATCGGGAGGGTTCGCGGATCCACTGCGGTGACCAGATATTAATATTTCTAAATATATGAATTTCTCAGTAACTACTGACCTGATTTACACCATTTAACAAAAGGTCGCTTTCTGAACCAAGAGCTACCTGTTTGCCAAATTTGGTGTAATTCTGTTCAGCAGTTCAGGCTGTAGTCTTGTCCAAAGTTTCCTATGGATATTAACATGGAGAAAACGTGTTTTGGAACCCCGCTTTTTTCTCGGCCCCTGCTTGACGAATCACCCCGCAACTTTCAACACAGCAGTTGAAGTGAGCGGGCCATTAGTTTTGAAAATTTCGCGAAGATTCGTCAAACGGCGCCAAAGATATTGGCAAATCAAAAAACGCTTTTCCTATGGAAACTAGGTCCTAACTATAACTACCTACTGGCGACCGCCAGTAGGTAATATATCTATATATCTATATATGTATATATATATATATTCACTGAAAAAACCATAGGTTTTAGGGACAGTTATAGTTAGTTGGACATTGCACTCTTACAAAACCCGTGAAATTCCCCGTTATTGTTAGTTCAGCTAACTATAACTCGCGCCCCGCAATGCACTGCTGATGACGTCACATATTACATCACTCATGACATGGTCAGTGACATCACTGATGACATCACTGATGACATCTCAAATGACATCACTGATGACATCACTGATGACATCATCCAGTGACTGTGTGTTTCTGTAAAGTTTAATTTTGTTTTATATATATGCCAAGCTGTATTGAGGAATGAGTGGGTGTATAAGTGTCTGTATGGAGGATTTAGTAGGTACGTGACTGACTGTATAAGTGAGTGATTAAACGTATCTTACTGAATGCATGGGTTAGTGACTAAACTGGGTGAATGTCTGAATCCGTCTGTCTGTTGCTGTGTAAGTGGCTGCATAGGTTTGTGAATAGCAACATGTGTGTCTATATGAGTTATTGATTGGTTGTCTGAGTATCTGTATGGGTGCCTGAGTGTTTGTGTGGGTGGGGTGTGTGCGACTCTGTGCATAGATGTGTTAGTGGGTGATTCACTGGGTGGATGGTTTCAAGAGTGCATCTGTGATAGACTGTATGGGTGGGTAAGTATATGTAAGAGTGTGTTAGTGAGTGAATGTATGTCCCAGTGGTACATGTGTGAGTAACTACATATGTGAAAGGCAGTATATATGTGTGTTGGAGTATATAAATGGCTATAAGTGAGAGTGTGTGGTTGTGAGAGTGGCTGTATGGATGAGTGTGTGCTTGTATCAGTGATTGTATAAGAGCGTAAAAATGTGCTAGTATTTGTATGACTAAGTGAGCTGGTGTGTGTATGACTGTATAGGTGAGTAAATGGCAGTGTGAATAATTATTTGCATGACTGACTAGGTGTGTCAGTACCTCTATGGATGAGTGGCGGTGTGTGAGTGTCTATATAGGAGTATGAGTGCATATGATAGTCCTGTACTGAGTGACCGTAAGTATGAGTGACTGTACGGGTGAGTTAGTGGATGTGTGTGTAGACCTAAGAATCAGTGAGTGGGTATGTAGTTATTGGTGGTGGAGTGTCTAGGGTTTTGCGAATGGCAGTCTGTTATTTAGAGTGGGTGTATCAAAGGTTATATTAGGGTGTGAGGAGGTGCATCAGATTATCACGTGGATGATGTCATCAGTGATGTCATCAGTGATGTCATTTGAGATGTCATCAGTGATGTCATCAGTGATGTCACTGACCATGTCATGAGTGATGTAATATGTGACGTCATCAGCAGTGCATTGCGGGGCGCGAGTTATAGTTAGCTGAACTAACTATAACGGGGAATTTCACGGGTTTTGTACGAGTGCAATGTCCAACTAACTATAACTGTCCCTAAAACCTATGGTTTTTTCAGTGAATTTCAAAGGTTTTTTAAATGCTAATTTCTAACTATAACGTGTCTGAAACCAATGGTTTTTTCAGTGAATTTCAAAGGTTTTTTAAATGCTAATTTCTAACTATAACTGTCCCTAAAACCTATGGTTTTTTCAGTGAATTTCAAAGGTTTTTAAATGCTAATTCCTAACTATAACATGTCTGAAACCTATGTTTTTTTCAGTGAATTTCAAAGGTTTTGTAAATGACAATTTTTAAATGTATTAATTGTTATATTTATTTTTTGGATACTGATTTACTACATTTTTTTAAACTATTTATTTTTAGATATTTTATTTTTTAAATTACATTGTAATTACATTATACATTACATTACAAAATATACTTTCTCTGAATGAATTACTTTAGTTTAAATACTTTGCAAATAGGCAATAGACTTTTAAGTACAGTAGTTACAGTTGTTGCAATGGGCAACACAATTTCAAACACAATGCAACATTGAGCTCAATGTGAATTTCTAGTTAAATGCAATTAGTTACTTTATGGATTACTTTTTCTAACCACAGGACTGGATCCTAGATTCAGTCCTGGGACATCTCCTGTAAACAGTTGAGTAAAAGCGTTTTGGTTACAGTAGTGATTTTTAAGGAATATTATTGTATTTTAAAAGTTGACACTTAGAAACTTTTTCACATATAATCACCAATGTTATCCTATGGGAGGAAATTCACTTAGAAGGTAAGTAGTGTTATCGTTACTTTTTCTTACTCAGTGTTGGATCCTGGATCCAGCACTGGTGCATCTCCTGTAAACAGTTGAAAGAATGCGTTTAAGTCATACAGGCGATTTTTAAGGAATATTTGTAGTTTGTGAAAATCGACACTTTGAAACTTTTCTGCTGAAAACCAGACAATGGATTCCTATGGAAGGAAATATAAGTTACTGGTAAGTACGGTTAGAATTACTTTTCAGAGTCAGTGCTGGGCTAAAAGATGCAGCACTGGGTTCTCTCCTGATAACAGGTGAGTAAATCGGAATTCGTAGTTCGGTTGATTTTAGAGGAATATTATAAAGTTCCAAAACTCCACACTTTGAAGAATTTCCAAGTGAAACCAGTCAATGTTAGCCTATGGAAGGAAATTCAAGTTGCTGGTAAGTACGGTTAAAATTACTTTTCAGGATCAGTACTGGGCTGAAAGATGCAGCACTGAGGTCTCTCCTGATAACAGGTGAGTAAATCGGAATTCGTATTTCGGCTGATTTTAGAGGAATATTATAAAGTTCCAAAACTGCACACTTAGAAGAATTTCCAAGTGAAACCAGTCAATGTTAGCCTATGGAAGGAAATTCAAGTTACTGGTAAGTACGGTTAGAATTACTTTTCAGGATCAGTACTGGGCTGAAAGATGCAGCACTGAGGTCTCTCCTGATAACAGGTCAGTAAATCGGAATTCGTATTTCGGCTGATTTTAGAGGAATATTTGTATGTTTCAAAAATCGACACTTAGAAACTTTTTCAGCAAAAAGCAGGCAATGATATCCTATGGAAGGAAATTCAAGTTACTGGTAAGTACGGTTAAAATTACTTTTCAAGATCAGTACTGGGCTGAAAGATACAGCACTGAGGTCTCTCCTGATAACAGGTGAGTAAATCGGAATTCGTAGTTCGGCTGATTTTAGAGGAATATTTGCACAATGGTGAAGGAAGGTGGTGGGGCCTGAGGTGACATGTCTGCAAACACACCCAGTGGCGCGTTTTAAGTTGGAGAATTAATTCCTTCTCAATCCCGAGGGTCCCTAGGGGCCAACTAGCCCACCAGATACCTCTAGTATGCCCCAGACAGCTGCGTTGCAGAGAGGTGTTCAGAGGCCACGCCCCTTTTACAACACTCTGCAACGCAGCTCCGTGGCGCTTACTGGAGGTACCTGGTGGGCTAGTTGGCCCCAGGGACCCTCAGGATTGAAGGGGATTTAATTCCCCATCTTAAAACGCACCACGAGGCCTGTTTGCACACATGTCACCTGAAGCCCCGCCCCTCCCTTCACCACTGTGCAAACGCGCCCGTGGCGCGTTTTTAGTTGGGGGATTAAGTCCCCTTGAATCCTGAGGGTCCCTGGGGGCCAACTAGCTCACCATGTACCTCCAAAAAGCGCCACAGAGCTGCGTTGCAGAGAGGTGTAAAAAGGGGCGTGGCCTCTGTACACCTCTCTGCAAAGCAAGCCAACGCAGCCCCCTGGCACATACTGGAGGTTCCTGGTGGGCTAGTTGGCCCCCAGGACCCCCAGTATTGAAGGGGAATTGTTCCTCATCTGCAAACGCGCCAGGGGCGCGTTTGCAGAGTGGTAAAGGAAGGGGCGGGGCCTGCGGCCCGATCGTTTTTTCCCCAAGGGGGCTGTGTAGCCCCCTTACTTTTTCCTATTTTTGGGCCCTGGGGACCCCATCCCCCAGGGCCTTATCCCTTTTTTTTTTTTATTAAACGGGAAGGGGGCCGCGTGGCCCCTCCCATGGCCGAATCCGCCCCCGGGACCCCATCCCCCAGGGCATGGCCACACTTTTAAATAAATTTTTAAGGAGGGGGCTGCGTGGCCCCCTCCTCAGGCCTCCTTTTGCCCCGGGGACCCCAGGCCTTTATTTTTAAATTTTTTTAAATTATTTTTGGGGAGGGGGCCGCGTGGCCCCCTCCCGAGCCACTACTTGCCCCGGGGACTCCATCCCCGGGACTGGCCCTCTCCATTGGGGACTGTGGGGGGTCCCCAAACCCCCACAGTCCCGCCGGCTCCCCGCATCCCTTGGGAGCCGGCATTGCTTTCCACATGGGGAGCTGCTCACATGCAGATCCCCATGTGGAAAAGCAATTTGCTTTGGATATTGGAGCGAGAGCTGGTTTCCTGCTCTCGCTTCTAATATCCAAAGCAGTTTGCTATGACAGGACGGGAGCCGCGAGGCTCCCGTCCTGTCATAGCAAACTACAGTGTCCCGGGGATAGGCACCCCAGGACACTGCAGGAGCCGGCCCAGGGGGGTGGTGGTCCCCAGGGCCATTACAGGCTCCAGGAGGGGGGCCGCGCGGCCCCCCTCCCTCCATTGACAATGTCCCGGGGAGGTGGTGGTCCCCGGGGCTCTGGGGGTCCGTAATGGACCCCCATATTGACATTTTTAGTGCCCCGGGAGGTGGCGGTCCCGGGCGTGTGGGGGCTCGAGCCCCCCACACAGGTAAATTTAAAAAAATTATTTAAGAAGCCCCGGGGAGGTGGCGGTCCCGGGGCTGCGGGAGGGCCGAGAGCCCACCCGCACCATTTATTTTTAAAGCCCCGGAAGGTGGTGGTCCCCGGGGCTTGGGGGGCCTTAGAGGCCCCCCACATATTATAAATACCCCCCATGCCCCCGGGACTTGGCCCACCCGGGGCCAATTAACTAACGAAGCACGGGAGACCGCACTTCGTTTTTTTTTTTCGGCGGGATTCGCCGAATTTTTTTGTTGAAAAAATGCTTTTTTCTGCCCAGGGGGTCCATGTGGGACCCCTGAGCAGACCTAGCGGGTCGGGTGTTTCTACCCTGCCCCCTTTGTGCGTTTTGCGCACTTGTTTCTTTTTTTTTCTCGGCGAAATCCGCGCACCCTAAGCGCATCCCGCCGATTTAAAAAAAAAATGCTTTTCTGCCCAGGGGGTCCTTGTGGGACCCCTGAGCAGACCTAGAAGGTCAGGGTGTTTCTACCCTGCCCCCTTTTTGCGCTTTGCGCACTTGTTTCTGTCCCTCGGTTCTACCGAGGGATCAAAATGGCTGCCAACACTTCCTGATTTGGAGTGTTGACAGCCAATTAGCATGCAGCTCGTGATCGGGAGGGTACGCGGACCCTACTCGGCCACAGATATATATGTGATTTTATTTGTGATTTTCTCAGAAACTACTGAACGGATTTACACCATTTAAGCAAAAGGCACGACACTGAACCAAGGGCTACCTCTTTGCCAAATTTGGTGTAATTCCGTTCAGCAGTTCGGGCTGTAGCCGCGATGAAAGGATCCTATGGAAAAATGAATGGGGAAAACGTGTTTTGGGACCCCCTTTTTCTCGGCCCCGCTTGACGAATCAACCCGAGACTTTCAGGGTAGGAGCGGAGCGGAGCGCCCCAACAAGTTGGAAGCTTTCGCGAAGATTCGTCAACCGGCGCAAGAGTTATTTCAAATAGAATGTCACGGATTTCCTATGGAAAATAGGTCCTAACTATAACTATCTACTGGCGACCGCCAGTAGATAATATATATATATATATATATATATATATATATATATATATATATATATATATATATATATATATATATATATATATATATATATATATATATTCACTGAAAAAACCATAGGTTTCAGGCACGTTATAGTTAGAAATTAGCATTTAAAAAACCATAGAAATTCACTCAAAAAACCATAGGTTTCAGGCACGTTATAGTTAGAAATTAGCATTTAAAAAACCATAGAAATTCACAGAAAAAAACAATAGGTTTCAGGAACGTTATAGTTAGTTGGACATTTCACTCGTACAAAACTATAGAAATTCCGGTGTTATAGTTAGTTCAGCTAACTATAACTCACGCCCCCGCAATGCACTGCTGATGACGTCACATATTACATCATTCATGACATGGTCAGTGACATCACTGATGACATCACTGATGACATCATCCAGTGACTGTGTGTTTCTGTAAAGTTTAATTTTGTTTTATATATATGGCAAGCTGTATTGAAGAATGAGTGGGTGTATAAGTGTCTGTATGGAGGATTTAGTAGGTACGTGACTGACTGTATAAGTGAGTGATTAAATGTGTCTTTCTGAATGCATGGGTTAGTGACTAAACTGTGTGAAAGTCTGTATCAGTCTGTCTGTTGTTGTGTAAGCTGCTGCATGGGTTGGTGAGTAGCTGCATGAGTGTCTATATGGGTTATTGATTGCTTGCCTGAATATTTGTATGGCTGCCTGAGTGTATGTGTGAGTGGTTGATTCACTGGGTGTATGGGTTCAAGAGTGCATGTGGAAACAGCTGTATGGGTGGGTGAGTGTATGTATGGGTGTGTTGGTGAGTGAATGGATGTCTCAGTGGTACATGTGCAAGTAAGTACATATGTAAAAGGCAGTATATGTGAGTGATGGTGTATATAAATAACTATATGTGAGAGTCAGTAATTGTGAGAGTGGCTGCATGGATGAGTGTGTATTTGTATCAGTGATTCTATAAGAGAGTAATTTTGTGTTAGTATCTGTATGAATAAGTGAGGTGGTGTCTGTATAACTGTATAGGTGAGTAAATGGAAGTATGATTGATTCTTTGCATGACTGACTAGGTGTGTGAGTAACTCTGGATATGTGGCAGTGTGTGAGTGTCTGTATAGGTGTATGAGTGCATATGATAGTGTTGTATTGATGAGTGACTGCATGTATGAGTGACTGTATGGGTGAATGAGTGGATGTGTGTGTAGACCTAGGAATCAGTCAGTGCGTATTTAGTAACTGGTATTGATGTGTCTATTTGTTTGAAAATGGTAGTCTATGTTTTAGAGTGGGTGTATCAAAGATTATATTCAGGTGTGAGGAGGTGCATCAGATTTTCACGTGGATGATGTCCTCAGTGATGTCATCAGTGATGTCATTTGAGATGTCATCAGTGATGTCATCAGTGATGTCACTGACCATGTCATGAATGATGTAATATGTGACCTCATCAGCAGTGCATTGCGGGCGCGCGAGTTATAGTTAGCTGAACTAACTATAACGCCGGAATTTCTATGGTTTTGTACGAGTGAAATGTCCAACTAACTATAACGTTCCTGAAACCTATAGTTTTTTTCTGTGAATTTCTATGGTTTTTAAATGGTAATTTCTAACTATAACGTGCCTGAAACCTATGGTTTTTTCAGTAAATTTCTATGGTTTTTTAAATGCTAATTTCTAACTATAACGTGCCTAAAACCTATGGTTTTTTCAGTGAATTTCAAAGGTATTTTAAATGAAAATTTGTAAGTCTAATGTACTTCAATCCTACGTTTTTTTTAAATTTTATATATGTATATACATATATATATATTTTAAAAAAATTGTGAATAATTTTTAGTTAGGAAAACTATATTCATTCTCTTTTAAAAAAAAAAAATATTATACAGAAGTCGCGCACCCTTCGCGCATCCTACACGATGGCTGCGCGCATTCCGGTAGCCATTTTGAAAAGTCGCGCTGGGGTCGCGACTTCGGCGTAATTTGTAAAGTATGAAATATCTTTAAATTAATTATAAATAAAAGTTTTCCTTTAAGTGTTTGTCTAAATTTATTAATAAAAGTATTTTTAAAGTATTATTTTCAATATAATTTCGACGAAAGTAAAGTTATGAAATGCGCGGTGTAGCCGCTTAATGTGCGCAACATCTCCCCGCGCGTATTTCCGGGGTCGTGCCGTGATCACGCTGAGATCGCGCCGAAGTGGCGACTTCGGCGTATTTTTAATGTTGAAAAAATGACTATAGAAAGTTTGAATATGACATTAGACTGAACAGTTTTGCTAATATACTTATTAAAAGTTTATAGAAATTTTTATTTATAGTGTATAATGATATATATGATTTTTGCGGGTGTGCGACGGGTGCGTGACGAGTGCGCGCACCCTACGCGACTTCATGTCAGCAAAAGAAAAAAGGAATCTGATTGGTTGAAATCAATTTCATTGTGAAAGAGGGAGGATCCATCCTTCTGATATTTCCCTTACTTTTTGTCCTTGATAGAGAGAAGAACCTGTTTCTTGCTTCTCTTTATATTAATATACCTTTTTGTGTGTTTGTTTATTTTTAATACAACTATGGCTTCTAGTTTTGCCGAAGTTGATCCACTTGCAGTAGAGGAGGAAGAACAGATGGTGCAGCAGAAGAAGAAAATAAAGGAAAGCATCGTTTGGTCCTTTTAGTGTACAAGAGGACCTGCGATGGATGCCGCTTCTGCCTCCCATACCCTGGAAAGGCACGGTACGGTCATACTGCAGTGGGACGCACACTCGTTGACCTCTCATGGCACTGCTCCACACTTCGGGAGGGCGCTTTCCATTAGCTGCGTTTTCTGATGACGTGTCGCGCCGGCCCCGTCCAACAACAGAACTCCTTTAGATCCAAACAGACTCTTCCACTCTCTCACCGGAAGTGAAACCAGGCCACGCGGACACTTTCACAATACAACAGCCGGGAATGCACTTCTCGGTAAAAAACACATTCCTTCCTCCTAATTTATCAAATAAACGACTCACTGAAGAACAGGGGCCAGCTTCGATCGGTAAACAGCCGTTACAACGACTTTTACTTCGCAATACCATTACAACGCATGCATTACCACGCATGCGTTGTACATCGTGAAGTCATTACTACACATTTTTTTAGAACGCATGGTCATTTACCACGCATGCCTTTACAACGAATTTCCTTGTAAAGGTATGTATGGTAAATGACCATGCGTTCTAAAAGAATGTAGACAATCATGTCGTTGTAAGGAAACAGAGGCTGTTCCGTTTCCTCACAACGGCGTGCACTGCCCCTCAGAGATGACGTGAAGCAGGAACCATGAGGAGTGAGAGGTAAGGGGCATTGGGCACGGGGTGGGGGTTACTTTTCTAGGGTTTAGGGTAGTGTAGTGGTGTTTGGGTAGTGAAGGGGGTCGTGCTGGGGGTAGTGTTTTAGGATTTAGGGTAGTGCAGTGGTGTATGTGTAGTGTAGGGGGCTGTGCTGGGGGTAGTGTTTTAGGGTTTAGGGTAGTGCAGTGCTGTTTGGGTAGTGTAGGGGGTCGTGCTGGGGGTAGTGTTTTAGGGTTTAGGGTAGTGCAGTGGTGTTTGGGTAGTGTAGGGGGTCGTGCTGGGGGTAGATTTAGGGTTTAGTGCAGTGGTGTTTTGGTAGTGTAGGGGTCGTGCTGGGAGTAGATTTAGGGTTTAGGGTAGTGCAATCGTGTTTGTGTAGTGTAGGGGGTCGTGCTGGGGGTAGTGTTTTAGGGTTTAGGGTATTGCAGTGGTGTTTGGGTAGTGTAGGGGTCGTGCTGGGGGTAGTGTTTTAGGGTTTAGGGTAGTGCAGTGGTGTTTGGGTAGTGTAGGGGGTCGTGCTGGGGGTAGTGTTTTAGGGTTTAGGGTAGTGCAGTGGTGTTTGGGTAGTGTAGGGGGTCATGCTGGGGGTAGTGTTTTAGGGTTTAGGGTAGTGCAATGGTGTTTGTGTAGTGTAGGGGGTAGTGTTTTAGGGTTTAGGGTAGTGCAGTGGTGTTTGTGTACTGTAGGGGGTCGTGCTGGGTTCTAGTGTTTTAGGGTTTAGGGTAGTGCAGTGGTATTTGTGTAGTGTAGGGGGTAGATTTAGGGTTTAGGGTAGTGCAGTGGTGTTTGGGTCGTGTAGGGGGTCGTGCTGGGGGTAGTGTTTTTGAGTTTAGGGTAGTGCAGTTGTGTTTGGGTAGTGAAGGGGGTCGTGCTGGGGTAGTGTTTTAGGGTTTAGGGTAGTGCAGTGGTGTTTGGGTAGTGGAGGGGTCAACCAACATGAATTTGTCCTTGTGTGATGTAACCAATGCTCATGTAAAGCACTCCAATACCTGACCAGTCTGCACTATATAAAACTGCAAAAAAACAAAAAAGTGTTTTGCACACTTCTGTCATTGGGCTATACGTGGGCTACCTCTGGGTGATATTTGGGCTACATTTGGGCTCTTTTTTCTCTGGTGGCCATCTTGGGAGAATTATTTGTTATGAAGTTTCCTAATTTCCTCATTTACTACAGTCTCCTCAGTAGGAAATGCTTTCAGTTTTTACTTTGATTCCATCAAGAAGGCATTCAGATGTGTCACACATTTGCCATAAATTCAGAATGTTAGCACTCTAGTTGTTCATTAGCTCACTGTAGGAAAGCTACTGCTCACCAAGGAGTTAACTGGAAGTCTACTGCTGGTATTGAAAGTGATTGTTTCAGTCTGCATGTCAGAATTTTCTAATGAAATAGAAGAGGATTTGAGATCTCACTTAAAACATGCCCTAAATTTTCTTTTTGCAGCACTAACCATAATTTCTATGGCAAAATGAACCCCCTCATTTTGTTCCTTTTTAAATTAAATGTTTTAAGTGTTACCAGTTTATTCCAATCAAGATGGCTTCAGGTGTGCCATACTTTTGTCATAAGTAAGGCTGTTAGCACTCTAGTTGTTCATTAGAACACTCTGGGAAGCTGCAGTAGAACACAAAGGCATCAACTGACAGGCTGCTCCTGTTGAAATATAACAGGAAGATATTTGAGATCTCACTTAAAACATGTCCTAATTTTTCTTTCTACAGCACTAACCATAATTTCTATGGCAAAATGAACCCCCTCATTTTGTTCCTTTTTAAATTAAATGTTTTAAGTGTTACCAGTTTATTCCAATCAAGATGGCTTCAGGTGTGCCATACTTTTGTCATAAGTAAGACTGTTAGCGCTCTAGTTGTTCTTTAGAACACTCTGGGAAGCTGCAGTAGAACACAAAGGCATCAACTGACAGGCTGCTCCTGTTGAAATATAACAGGAAGATATTTGAGATCACACTTGAAACATGTCCTAATTTTTCTTTCTACAGCACTAACCATAATTTCTATGACAAAATGAACCCCATCATTTTGGTATAGATAATATCTATATATTATCTACTGGCGGTTGCCAGTAGATAGTTATAGTTAGGACCTATTTTCCATAGGAAATCCGCAACATTCTATTTGAAATAACTCTTGCGTCGGTTGACGAATCTTCGCGAAATTTTCAAACTTTATGGCCCGCTCCGGTCCGCTCCTATCCTGAAAGTCTCGGGTGATTCGTCAAGCGGGGGCCGAGAAAAAGGGGGTCCCAAACGTGTTTTCCCCATTCATTTTCCCATAGGAAACTTTAGCCACGGCTACAGCCCGAACTGCTGAACGGAATTACACCAAATTTGGCAAAAAGGTAGTTCTTATCAGAAAGAACCCTTTTTGTTAAATGGTGTAAATCCGTTCAGTAGTTGCTGAGAAAATCAAAAGTAAAAACACATATATCTATGGCCGCGGAGGATCCGCGCACCCTCCCGATGACCAGCTGTATGCTAATTGGCTGTCAACACTCCAAACCAGGAAGTGTTGGCAGCCATCTTGTGACTCGGTAGAACCGAGTCACAAGAAAACAGTCAAACAAATCACGCAAAATGCAAAAAGGGGGCAGGGTAGAAACACCCTGACCCCCTAGGCCTGCTTTTTTTTTTTAAATCGGCAAAAAACGCGCTGGGTGCGCGGATGCTGCCGAAAAAAAAATCGCCACCCCCCGGGGCTTTAAAAAAAATGGTGCGGGAGGGCTATCCACCCTCCCGCAGCCCCGGGAACCGCCACCTCCCCGGGGCTTCTTTTTAAAAAAAAGAATGACCTGTGTGGGGGGGCTCCTGCCCCCCCACATGCCCCGGACACCGCCACCTCCCCGGGGCACTAAGAAAATACATGTGGGGGTCCGTTTCGGACCCCCGAAGCCCCGGGGACCACCACCTCCCCAGGGCTATGTAGAAGTGGGGAGGGGGGCCGCATGGCCCCCCTCCTGGAGCCTGTGGTGGCCCTGGGGACCGCCACCCCCCAGGGCCGGCTCCTGCAGTGTCCCGGGGTGCCTACCCCCGAGACACTGCTGTTTGCAATCACAGGACGGGAGCCTCGCGGCTCCCGTCCTGTGATTGCAAACTTGCTTTGCTTCATTGAATCGAGAGCAGGGAAACCTGCTCTCGCTTCAATGAAGCAAAGCAGAATTGCTTTCCATAAGCGGAGCTGCATGTCAGCAGCTCCCTTATGGAAAAGCAATGCCGGCTCCCGCAGGACGCGGGGAGCCGGCGGGACCGTGCGGGGATTGGGGACCCCCACGGTCCCCAGCGAGTGACCAGGCCCCGGGGATGGGGTCCCGGGGCCATTAGTGGCCCGGGAGGGGGCCACGCAGCCCCCTCCCAAAAAAATGATTTTTTAAAAAAGACTTAAAGGCCGGCCCCGGGGATGGGGTCCCCGGGGCTATTAGTGGCCTGGGAGGGGGCCACGCAGCCCCCTCCCCAAAAATGAAAAAGATTTAAAATAAAAAAATAAAAAAACGTAAAGGCCGGCCCCGGGGATGGGTCCCTGGGGCCTTAAATGGCCTGAGGAGGGGGCTATGCAGCCCCCTCCAAATACTTAATTACAAAAAAAAAGAGGGCATGCCCCGGGGGATGGGGTCCCCGGGGCCAATAGAGGCCCAGGAAGGGGGCCACGTGGCCCCCTCCCATACAAAAAAAAGACCGGCATCGTGCCGGAGGCCCGCCCCTCCCTTAACCACTCTGCAAACGCGCCCCTGGCGCGTTTTAAGAAGGGAAGTAATTCCCCTTGACTAATGGGGGTCCCTGGGGGCCAACTAGCCCACCAGGAACCTCCAGTATGCGCCAGGAGCTGCGTTGCAGAGAGGTGTACAGAGGCCACGCCCCTTTTACACCTCTCTGCAACGCAGCTCTGTGGCGCTTACTGGAGGTACCTGGTGGGATAGTTGGACCCCAGGGACCCTCAGGATTCAAGGGGACTTAATCCCCCAACTTAAAACGCGCCACAGGGCCCGTTTGCACAGTGGTGAAGGGAGGGGGCGGGGCTAAAGGTGACATGTGTGCAAACAGGCCCGTGGCGCGTTTTAAGATGGGGAATTAAATCCCCTTCAATCCTGAGGGTCCCTGGGGGCCAACTAGCCCACCAGGTACGTCCAGAAAGCGCCACAGAGCTGCGTTGCAGAGAGGTGTAAAAAGGGGCGGGGCCTCTGAACACCTCACTGCAACGCAGCTCCCTGGCGCATACTCGAGGTACAGGGTGGCCTAGTTGGACCCCAGGGACCCTCATGATTCAAGGGGACTTAATACCCCAACTTAAAACGCGCCATGGGGCGTGTTTGCACAGTGGTGAAGGGAGGGGGCGGGGCTTCAGGTGACATGTGTGCAAACAGGCCCCGTGGCGCGTTTTAAGATGGGGAATTAAATCCCCTTCAATCCTGAGGGTCCCTGGGGGCCAACTAGCCCACCAGGTACGTCCAGAAAGCGCCACAGAGCTGGGTTGCAGAGAGGTGCAAAAGGGGCGTGGCCTCTGAACACCTCTCTGCAACGCAGCTCCCTGGCGCATACTGGAGGTTCCTGGTGGGCTAGTAGGCCCCTAGGGACCCTCGGGATTGAGGAGGAATTAATTCTCCAACTTAAAACACGCCACAGGGCGTGTTTGCAGACATGTCACCTTAGGCCCCACCCCCTTCCTTCACCATTGTGCAAATATTCCTCTAAAATCAGCCGAACTACGAATTCCGATTTACTCACCTGTTATCAGGAGAGACCTCCGTGCTGCATCTTTGAGCCCAGTACTGATCCTGAAAAGTAATTCTAACCGTACTTACCAGTAACTTGAATTTCCTTCCATAGGCTAACATTGACTGGTTTCACTTGGAAATTCTTCTAAGTGTGGAGTTTTGGAAATTTATAATATTCCTCTAAAATCAGCCGAACTACGAATTCCGATTTACTCACCTGTTATCAGGAGAGAACCCAGTGCTGCATCTTTTAGCCCAGCACTGACCCTGAAAAGTAATTCTAACCGTACTTACCAGTAACTTGTATTTCCTTCCATAGGAATCCATTGTCTGGTTTTCAGCAGAAAAGTTTCAGTGTCGATTTTCACAAACTACAAATATTCCTTAAAAATCGCCTGTATGACTTAAATGCATTCTTTCAACTGTTTACAGGAGATGCACCAGTGCTGGATCCAGGATCCACCACTGAGTAAGAAAAAGTAACGATAACACTACTTACCTGCTAAGTGAATTTCCTCCCATAGGATAACATTGGTGATTCTATGTGAAAAAGTTTCTAAGTGTCAACTTTTAAAATACAATAATATTCCTTAAAAATCACTACTGTAACCAAAACGCTTTTACTCAACTGTTTACAGGAGATGTCGCAGGACTGAATCTAGGATCCAGTCCTGTGGTTAGAAAAGTAATCCATAAAGTAACTAATTGCATTTAACTAGAAATTCACATTGAGCTCAATGTTGCATTGTGTTTGAAATTGTGTTGCCCATTGCAACAACTGTAACTACTGTACTTAAAAGTCTATTGCCTCTTTGCAAAGTATTTAAACTAAAGTAATTCATTCTGAGAAAGTATATTTTGTAATGTAATGTATAATGTAATTACAATGTAATTTAAAAAATAAAATATCTAAAAATAAATAGTTTAAAAAAGTAGTAAATCAGTATCAAAAAATAAATATACCAATTAATACATTTAAAAATTATCATTTACAAAATCTTTGAAATTCACTGAAAAAAACCATAGGTTTCAGACATGTTATAGTTAGGAATTAGCATTTAAAAAACCTTAGAAATTCACTGAAAAAACCATAGGTTTTAGGGACAGTTATAGTTAGTTGGACATTGCACTCGTACAAAACCCGTGAAATTCCCCCGTTATAGTTAGTTCAGGTAAATATAACTCGCGCCCCCGCAATGCACTGCTGATGACGTCACATATTACATCACTCATGACATGGTCAGTGACATCACTGATGACATCACTGATGACATCTCAAATGACATCACTGATGACATCATCCACGTGATAATCTGATGCACCTCCTCACACCCTAATATAACCTTTGATACACCCACTGTAAATTACAGACTGCCATTCGCAAAACCATAGACACTCCAACACCAATAACTACATACACACTCACTGATTCTTAGGTCTACACACACATCCACTCACTCACCCGTACAGTCACTCATACTTACGGTCACTCAGTACAGGACTATCATATGCACTCATACACCTATATAGACACTCACACACCACCACTCATCCATAGAGGTACTCACACACCTAGTCAGTCATGCAAATAATTAATCACACTGCCATTTACTCACCTATACAGTTATACACACACCAGCTCACTTACTCATACAAATACCAGCACATTCTTACGCTCTTATACAATCACTGATACAAGTACACACTCATCCATACAGCCACTCTCACAATCACACACTCTCACTTATAGCCATTTATATCCTCCAACACACATATATACTGCCTTTCACATATGTAGTTACTCACACTTGTACCACTGAGATATACATTCACTCACTAACACACCCATACACACAGTCACCCACCCATACAGTCCATCACAGATGTACTCTTGAAACCATGCACCCAGTGAATCACCCACTCACACATCTATGCACAGAGTCACACACACCCCACCCACACAAACACTCAGGCACCCATACAGATACTCACACAACCAATCAATAACCCATGTAGACACTCATGTAGCTATTCACAAACCCATGCAGCCGCTTACACACCAACAGACAGACGGATACAGACATTCACACAGTTTAGTCACTAACCCATGCATTCAGTAAGAGACATTTAATCACTCACTTATAGAGTCAGTCACGCACCTACTAAATCATCCATACAGACACTTATACACCCACTCATTCTTCCATACGCCTTTCCCTATATATATTAAAAATATTTAAACTTTACAGAAACACACAGTCACTGCATGATGTCATCAGTGATGTCATTTGAGATGTCATCAGTGATGTCATCAGTGATGTCACTGACCATGTCATGAGTGATGTAATATGTGACGTCATCAGCAGTGCATTGCGGGGCGCAAGTTATAGTCAGCTGAACTAACTATAACGGGGAATTTCACGGGTTTTGTACGAGTGCAATGTCCAACTAACTATAACTGTCCCTAAAACCTATGGTTTTTTCAGTGAATTTCTAAGGTTTTTAAAATGCTAATTTCTAACTATAACGTGCCTGAAACCTATGGTTTTTTCAGTGAATATATATATATATGTATATATGTATATAAAATTTTAACCATAAGCAATATATACATTTGATAAGCAGACCTAAAGAATATCTATATATTTTAGTTATTGATTGACCACTAGCCTGTTGGAGATGAAATCTGTGTACTACCCATGTGCAGTATACAAAACAAACACATAGAAAAGATGACTCAGGACTCTTCGTAGGTGTGGGGACAGTAAGGGTGTCATGTAGTTCCTAGGAATCCCCAGGATCTGCGTGTTTTGGGTGACCTAAACTGAGGGTTTGGTGTCCAAACCACTTCCGGACACCCCCACAGGATATGACAGCCGTTAGACCAGCTAGCTCTACAGTGCCACTACTACCCCCCAGGACCTTAAAGTGGTGTAGGTAGTTTCTGACAACCACTGAACATGACAGCCCTGATTCCTCAGGGATCGTGGAAAACAGTACAGTACTTTTCGCTCAGTCACTCGTGTTTACTTATTGTCAGAAAGTACACAAGATGGCAATCAGGAAATTTCAATAAGTATTTATTGGTCCAGCGTCAGTCTTGTGTAAAACATATTTGCTGCTACAATCAGGAGACAGAAGCATACGAAAGAAATCACAAGTACTAATATGGTAAACAGTAGATACATTTCTACCATAGTGTTAAAAGGATAAACATATACAGTTCAGATAAAACAGTAGCATTGCATACTTCTATAATGCGCGCCCTATGTAATTTGCCTAAATGCACTGAGCCTGGATATGTAGGTGTAGCATGTATATGTAGATAGGTATATATGTATGTATATAGCCAAGAATCCCCTAGGGAATGTAGGAGAGTAGGATCTGCCTCTTATGGTTACCCCCACTTTTTGCTGATGTCACATTGTTTATCGACTTTAGTCTGGCTGGGGCCCTGCTATCCAGGACCCCAGCCTAGCTGCTTCCTCTCTAAATTGATTCCATGTACCTTAAGTACACTTCAGATTGGATTCTGGGGTGCCCTTATAAGTCCCTAGTATATGGTATACTATGTACCCAGGGCATAGGTACCCCAGAGGCCTACCAGGGGCTGAAGCATGTATTGTGCCACCCCTGGAAGACCATCCAAAATGACACCAAAGGACTGCTACTGCAGCCTGAGTAAGGTGGTGCATGCACCCCTTACAGAGATATAGGTTCACTATATCTCACCTATCACTGCACATAGAAACCTATCAGTCACCCCTATGGCAGGCCTTGTCAATCCTGAAGGCAGGGTGCTTGGTTTTATGTGAGAGGGTGCCCATGAATGAGCAGAGCCCCTCTGCAGCCTTTGGAATCTCCTCTCCGGGGTTGTCTGTGGTGCAGCCTGACCATATACTCTTAAGTGCATTATATCCTCGTGGTAAATGCTAACTTTGGGATGGCTGCACGGAAACATGTCGTGTTTGGTGTCAAACACCTTGGAATCATACCCCCACACCAGTAACTGTTGTGGGAGTATGATCCCACCCTTCTAGAGGGAAAGACATGACAGCACCGGTATACCCGGTACCAGCTAAACAGAGCCCTGGCATCACAAAATGGATGCTGCAGCCACAGACACAAGTCTGGCCTCCTGCTGCTGACCGAAACTCCGGCAGGGGAGGCCTGGACAATAGGTTTCCTGTCACAGGGAGGTGTTACCACCTCCCAGACAGGCCTTAGTGGATTGGGGCTGGGTGGGTGCACTCCAAGAGTGCTTTGAAGTCCTGCACTGGGGGCACATTTGGTGTCCTCGTGCATACCCCAGTTCAAACCGGTTGCAGGGGCTGCCAGCCCCTGATCTGGCACAAAACTGGACAAAGGAAATGGGTGTAGCCACCCCTCTTTCCAAACCCTCCCATAGGTGGGTCCCCAGAGTTAGTCCAACCCCTTTCTTAGGTATAAGTAAGGAACCCCTGGCAACAGGACTTTAGAGATCCCTGGTTGAAACTCTGCAACTGAATCCTGGAACTTCGACGCTCTACTCAAGACTAGAGGACTGAAGAAATCTCCCTTGGGGTCAAGGAGTGACTCCCCTGCTTGGCAGGCACCAACAAAGCATTTGCCGGTCTGCATCTCCGAAGCTCCCACCGGACTCCAAAATAACTGCTGCCCAGGAAGAGGATTTCCAGACTTCTCAGAGGCCGACCCGAGTCCTCAGCAAAGTTGAGACCCGCAGCCCTCACAAGTGACGTGGAACCGGAACTCCTGGACACCGTGCACATTTGCTAGTACATCAACGTCTCGATCTTTCTTGAAGTCCTGCTTTGGGTTACTTGTAGCCCAGGCCCCGAGCACTATTTTCACCGAAGATTGTGAGCCTACACTCCACAAGTGTTCCGTGGGCCTGCTTCTTGCATTCCCACTCAAGGCTCCTTTGCGATCCCTGGTCCGTCAACTGGTGGGTCCCTGTGAAGGCAACACTGATTTTCTTTGGGCTTCCTTGGTTGCTCCAGACGTGCCCTGACTCCCCACCGAATGGTGAGTCCCTCAGACCTTGCTGGTTTGCACAGAAGCATCTTTCTCCTTTCTGCGTGGGTTGCTGTTGCCAAGGCTTGTTGTGTTCAATCTGGACACCAACACTGCAGCACTCGACATCCTTTGTGAGACAGCTCGAATCCAGCTCCTGGTCATCGTCGATGCCTCCGAGGCCTCATGGCTGAAGAGTCAAGCTTCACCTCTTTCACCTGAAGCACCCGACATCGGTGGGCATTCAACTATCGTGCCCCTGGTCACTGGCAAGTGACCCAGACTCTGTCCCCTCTGCTTTCAGGTTCTTCTCATCTCCGATCCAGGCTTGGATCTCTTCGGACACTTCGCATCTTCCCGGCAGCAGCACTTCGTTGCAGGCTGCCATTGAAATCGACGACGCGACCTGACACCATTCGACACCTATGCACCCGGCTTCCCTGGGTGAGGTAACTCGAGTACTCCGGTGCTCCCGTGGGTTTTAACCCTAGAACTGTCCAAGTCCAAGAGGGTTTGGTCCTAGTCCATTTCTAAGTGTCCTTAAACTCTAAAACTCTAACCGCGACTTTCCTATAGACTTTAACGGAGTTCGTGGCTGTGTTCACACACTGCACACAGCCCCCGTGGGTCCCCTGTGTCACTACCTTGGGTGGTTCCTTGGGGTCCCAGTGATTCTACAGGCTCTAGGCCTTGTGTCTACTTAAGTCGTGGTTCTTATACCACTTTCTTAATATATGGTTTGGTACGCCCCTAGGGCTAATCGTATATTGTGCTAATTTACTGTGCTTTTTGACTTGTAACTTGTGTACTTTGACCTCTAGCCTCATAAAGAGACTATTGGGTAGTGTTTAGTAATAAATACATATATTTTATATATATACCTGGTGTGGTTCTCCTTTCATTTGGTCATTCATGAGATTATAACTGGTAAAACAAACAGCTTAACACTCCTTCAAGACTTAGCCTGAAGGCTGCTCTCCATAGCTACCACTAGGATAGCTTTCAATAAAGGTTGTCTTTAAACCTATCATCAATAAAGGTCGTTTGGACTGGTGCAAGGTGCCCACTATAACTAGTGGACAGCATATGCCAGGCCAACTTCTCACATTAGTGGCAGCGGTGGGATTCAAGCTTGCCTTTGTTTTACCAGATAATCTCAAGTGTGTGACTAACTGAAAACCACTAAAGGTACCTCAGGTACATATAAATTCAAGCTTAGAAATACAGTAAGTTCTACTGAACTTAGAGTTGTGTGTCAAGGGCTTAGCACACTCTTTCTACAACTCAAGAGAGTTTAGTAGGCCACACTAGAGTAGGTAGTGCATACACCACACCTCACTAGTGATGTCTTCAAGGCCAGGAACCAGTGGGTCCCTGCCAGAAGCCAATGGGCTTCTACCATCCAAGTATGACAACCTCCCATTCTTGGAATTGAGAGCATTGTGCAGTACTAGGAAGCTGAAGACAGGCAAAAGTGCCAACACCCAACACCTCATAGAGGTGCTTCTGTTGGATGATCTCAGAAGACCCACAGGGTCTGAAGGGGTAGGCAGAGAGGGTGGGGCAGAAGATGAGGAAGGGACCAGGGGTGAAGACACCCAGGACCTGACCTCTGAAACTGGCCAGGAAGATGACAATGATCTTGCCCTGGAATATCCAGCTCCTCCTGCAGATAAGGAGGAGGACCAGAATGGCCTCCCCTTTGTCCCACCAGGAAGAGTTGTGAGTGTGCCTAGAAGTTCTAGATCTCCTTCTGAGGAATCTAACCATTCTGACACCTCAGTTGGGACCTCTGTTTCCTCTCATAGGAGGGAATCCTCTCATGAAAGGAAAGAGAGACTGCTCAAGTATGGAGAAGCTCAGCTTAGGATCAGAAGAGAGCAGTTGGCTATAGACAGGGAGTCCCTAGAGCTTCATAGACAAAGAAGAAAGTTGGGACTAGAGTTCCATGGTGGCAGCAACTTCCCTAGTGGTAGGGAAAGGTCTTATGACCATAGAAACCTGAGCAAGATTGTCCCTCCCTACCAGAGTGGGGATGACATCCACAAATGGATTACTGCACTGGAAAGGGCCTGTAAAGTTCAGAGGGTCCCCCAGGAGCAGTGGGCAGCAATCTTGTGGCTCTCCTTTGCAGACAAAGGTAGAGACAAGCTCCTCACTGTAAGAGAAGAGGATGCTGATGATTACCATGTCCTGAAGAGTGCCCTGATAGATGGGTTTGGCCTAACACCTGAGCAATACAGGTTAAAGTTCAGAGATACCCAAAAGGCACAGACACAGGACTGGGTGGACTTTGTAGATTGTGCTACTAAGGCTCTGGAAGGCTGGTTACTTGGCAGTAAGGTGTGTGACTTCAAAGAATTGTATAATTTAATCATGAGGGAGCAGATTCTTAATAACTGTCAGAATCAGTTGCTACATCAGTACCTGGTTGACTCTGATCTGACCTCTCCCCAAGAATTGGGAAAGAAGGCAGACAAATGGGTCAGAACCAGGGTGAAGCAGAAGGTACAGAACCAAGGTGGTGACCAGAAGAAGCAAGATTCCAAAAACTCTGACAAGGGTGGGGAAAAGGGTAAAGACCAGAAGCCTTCTCCAGGTCCCCAAAAATCTGCATCTGGTGGGAAATCCCAATCTACTAAAGGAAAAGGCCAAAAAAAACCATGGTGCAAAATCTGTAAGCAGAAAACTCACTGGACAAGTGACTGCACCAAGTCCAAAGACTCTAATCCAGCCACTATTGCCCCTAAGGCAACTGTTCCCCCTAGTGCAGCTACAAATGGTGGTGGAAGTACTCAGAATAAGGGTTTAGTAGGGTTGACCCTGGGTACTGAGATGGGCTCTGGCCTAGTCAGAGAGCCAACTCAGGCTGTCCTAGTCTGTGATGGGGGCATGGATATGTCCCCCTTAGTGAGTCCCAATAATTTGGGCAAATACAGACAGCAGCCTTTAATTAATGGAAGAGAGGCTTTGGCATTCAGGGACACAGGAGCAAGTGTCACCATGGTGACAAAAGATCTTGTGGATCCTGGGCAGATTATACTTGGTGAAATGTACCAAGTGACCAATGCTAGCAATGTCAGAACAGACCATTCTCTGGCAGATGTTAACTTCTCCTGGGGAGGGGTAACTGGCCTTAAGAAGGTTGTGGTGAGTGCAGACCTACCAGTCGAATGCTTGCTTGGCAATGATCTTGAAACCTCAGCTTGGGCAGAGGTGGAGCTCAGGAAACATGCAGAAATGCTAGGGATCCCTGCACATGTCTTTGCTGTGACTAGGTCACAGGCAAAAATGTCAAAAGCTGAACAGGCCCTGGATTCTGGAACAATGGACCAGGTGCCTCCGAAGAGGAGGAACAGTAGGGTTAAGGCAGTGCCTTCCCCCTTGGCTCAGGAAGCAGATCAGTCTTTTGAGGAAGATGATCTCAGGCCTGAAGAAGGAACTGTCCCAGAGGAGCTTAAACCTGATCAGGTTGAGTTCTTGGGGACAGGGGGCCCTTCCAGGGCAGAACTGAGCCAGGAGCAGCTGGACTGCCCCTCTCTTGAACCCCTCAGTCAGCAAGCTGCTGCTGAGGCTGCTGGGAATGCTAGTGGCACCCATAAGATGTATTGGGATGATGGATTCCTGTACTCAGAGAGTAGAGACCCCAAGCCTGGAGCAGCCAGGAGGTTGGTTATACCTCTGAAGTTCAGGGGCTTCCTATTGACACTAGCCCATGATATTCCTTTAGCAGGTCACCTGGGCCAGTACAAGACTTGGGACAGGATTGTCCCTCACTTTCACTGGCCCCACATGTCTGAAGACACCAAGGAGTTTTGTCGCTCCTGTGTAACCTGCCAAGCCAGTGGGAAGGCAGGTGGCACCACACAGGCCCCCCTGATACCACTACCTGTGGTGGGGGTTCCCTTTGAGAGGGTGAGGATTGACATAGTTGGTCCCATGGATCCCCAAACAGCATCTGGGCACAGGTTTATCCTGGTGGTGGTGGACCATGCCACCAGGTACCCAGAAGCCATTCCCCTTAGGACCACTACAGCATCTGTGGTGGCAAGGGCCCTCCTGGGAATTTTCTCAAGAGTGGGCTTTCCTAAGGCGGTAGTATCTGACAGAGATGCAAACTTTATGTCCAGTTACTTGACTGCAATGTGGAAGGAGTGTGGAGTGACTTATAAATTCACCACACCCTATCACCCACAATGCAATGGTTTAGTTGAAAGGTTCAACAAAACCTTGAAGGGCATGATAAAAGGGCTCCCAGAAAAGCTTAGGCGAAGATGGGACATACTCTTGTCCTGCCTTTTATTTGCATACAGGGAGGTGCCTCAAAAGGGGGTTGGCTACAGCCCTTTTGAACTTTTGTTTGGCCACCCTGTCAGGGGTCCATTGTGTCTGGTGAAGGAAGGTTGGGAGTTACCTCTCAAACCCCCTAAACAGGACATAGTGGACTATGTACTTGGTCTCCACTCCAGGATGGCTGAGTATATGAAAAAGGCAACCAAAAACCTTGAGGCTAGCCAGGAATTACAGAAAGCCTGGCATGACCAAAAGGCTGTGCTGACTGTTTACCAGCCAGGGCAGAAGGTGTGGGTGTTGGAGCCAGTGGTCCCAGCAGCCCTCCAAGACAAGTGGAGTAGCCCCCATACAATTGTTGAACAGAAGGGAGAGGTTACCTATCTGGTAGACCTGGGAACTCCCAGGAACCCCCATAGGGAGCTCCATGTCAACAGGCTGAAGCCATATGTGGACAGGGCTGACATGGGCTTGCTCATGGCAACTGATGAGGGACAGGAGGAAGAGAGTGACCCACTCCCTGACCTGCTCTCACAGAACCCTGATGATGGGTCAGTAGATGGTGTAGCCTTGGCAGGCAGCCTCACTGCCCAGCAGCAAACTGATTGTAGACAGGTGCTCAATCAGTTCAGACACATCTTTTCTCTGACTCCAAGTCAGACCACCTGGTGCATTCATGGAGTGGACACTGGGGACAGTCTGCCTGTTAAAAGTAAGATTTACAGGCAACCTGACCAAGTCAGGGACTGTATCAGGACAGAAGTCCAGAAAATGTTGGAACTGGGTGTCATTGAGCCTGCAGATAGCCCTTGGGCTAGTCCAGTAGTCCTGGTGCCTAAACCTCACACCAAAGATGGCAAGAGAGAGATGAGGTTTTGTGTGGACTACAGAGGCCTCAATGCAGTCACTAGGACTGATGCCCATCCAATCCCCAGGGCAGATGAGCTCATAGACACTTTTGCCTCAGCCAAGTATCCAAGCACATTTGACCTGACAGCTGGCTACTGGCAGATCAGACTAGCTGATGATGCAAAGCCAAAAACTGCATTTTCTACCCCTGGTGGGCTTTACCAATTTGTGGTGATGCCCTTTGGTTTGAAGAATGCACCTGCCACTTTTCAGAGGTTGGTGAACACAGTCCTTACAGGTCTGGAAGCCTATAGTGCAACATATCTAGATGATATTGCTGTCTTTAGATCCACCTGGGAGGATCACCTGGTCCACCTCAGAAATGTTTTGGAGGCCCTGCAGAAGGCAGGCCTCACTATCAAGGCTACTAAGTGCCAGATAGGGCAGAGCCAGGTTGTGTACCTGGGCCACCTTGTGGGTGGAGGCCAGGTTCAACCATTGCAGAGCAAAATCCAGACCATCATGGACTGGGTTGCTCCAACTACCCAGACTCAGGTGAGAGCCTTCTTAGACCTGACTGGGTATTACAGAAGATTTGTCAAGGGGTATGGATCAATAGTGACACCCCTGAATGACTTAACCTCTAAGAAAATGCCCAAAAAGGTTAGGTTCAGTGGACAGTTAGCTGTCAAAAGGCATTTGATGACCTGAAGCAGGCCATGTGCACTGCTCCCATTCTGCAGAGTCCTGATTACTCCAAAACATTCATTGTGCAAACAGATGCATCTGAGTTGGGGGTAGGGGCTGTAGTATCACAGTTGAATGATGAAGGTCAGGATCAGCCAGTAGCTTTTATTAGCAGAAGGCTGACCCCCAGAGAGAAACGTTGGTCAGCCATTGAGAGGGAGGCCTTTGCTGTGGTTTGGGCTCTGAAGAAGCTGAGGCCATACTTGTTTGGCACTCACTTCATTGTTCAGACAGACCATAAGCCCCTCTTATGGCTAAAACAGATGAAGGGTGAAAACCCCAAACTTTTGAGGTGGTCCATTTCCCTACAGGGGATGGACTATACAGTGGAACATAGACCTGGGAGTAACCATGCCAATGCAGATGGACTCTCCAGATATTTCCACTTAGAACATGAAGACTCAACTGGTCAAGGTTAGTTTAATGTCCCTGCGTATGGGGGGGGGTTGTGTAGGAGAGTAGGATCTGCCTCTTATGGTTACCCCCACTTTTTGCTGATGTCACACTGTTTTTCGACTTTAGTCTGGCTGGGGCCCTGCTATCCAGGACCCCAGCCTAGCTGCTTCCTCTCTAAATTGATTCCATGTACCTTAAGTACACTTCAGATTGGATTCTGGGGTGCCCTTATAAGTCCCTAGTATATGGTATACTATGTACCCAGGGCATAGGTACCCCAGAGGCCTACCAGGGGCTGAAGCATGTATTGTGCCACCCCTGGAAGACCATCCAAAATGATACCACAGGACTGCTACTGCAGCCTGAGTAAGGTGGTGCATGCACCCCTTACAGAGATATAGGTTCACTATATCTCACCTATCACTGCACATAGAAACCTATCAGTCACCCCTATGGCAGGCCTTGTCAATCCTGAAGGCAGGGTGCTTGGTTTTATGTAAGAGGGTGCCCATGCATGAGCAGAGCCCCTCTGCAGCCTTCGGAATCTCCTCTCCGGGGTTGTCTGTGGTGCAGCCTGACCATATACTCTTAAGTGCATTATATCCTCGCGGTAAATGCTAACTTTGGGATGGCTGCACGGAAACATGTCGTGTTTGGTGTCAAACACCTTGAAATCATACCCCCACACCAGTAACTGGTGTGGGAGTATGATCCCACCCTTCTAGAGGGAAAGACATGACAGCACCGGTATACCCGGTACCAGCTAAACAGAGCCCTGGCATCAGAAAATGGATGCTGCAGCCACAGACACGAGTCTGGCCTCCTGCTGCTGACCGAAACTCCGGCAGGGGAGGCCTGGACAATAGGTTTCCTGTCACAGGGAGGTGTTACCACCTCCCAGACAGGCCTTAGTGGATTGGGGCTGGGTGGGTGCACTCCAAGAGTGCTTTGAAGTCCTGCACTGGGGGCACATTTGGTGTCCTCGTGCATACCCCAGTTCAAACCGGTTGCAGGGGCTGCCAGCCCCTGCTCTGGCGCAAAACTGGACAAAGGAAATGGGTGTAGCCACCCCTCTTTCCAAACCCTCCCATAGGTGGGTCCCCAGAGTTAGTCCAACCCCTTTCTTAGGTATAAGTAAGGAACCCCTGGCAACAGGACTTTAGATATCCCTGGACGAAACTCTGCAACTGAATCCTGGAACTTCGATGCTCTACTCAAGACTAGAGGACTGAAGAAATCTCCCTTGGGGTCAAGGAGTGACTCCCCTGCTTGGCAGGCACCAACAAAGCATTTGCCGGTCTGCATCTCCAAAGCTCCCGCCGGACTCCGAAGTAACTGCAGCCCAGGAAGAGGATTTCCAGACTTCTCAGAGGCCGACCCAAGTCCCCAGCAAAGCTGAGACCCGCAGCCCTCACGAGTGATGTGGAACCGGAACTCCTGGACACCGTGCACAAATGCTAGTGCATCAACTTCTCGATGTCTCTTGAAATCCTGCTTTGGGTTACTTGTAGCCCAGGCCCCGAGCACCATTTGCACTGAAGATTGTGAGCCTACACTTCACGAGTGTTCCGTGGGCCCGCTTCTTGCATTCCCACTCGAGGCTCCTTTGCGATCCCTGGTCCGTCGACTGGTGGGTCCCTGTGAAGGCAACTCTGATTTTCTTTGGGCTTCCCTAGTTGCTCTAGATGTGCCCTGACTCCCCACCGAGTGGTGAGTCCCTCAGACCTTGTTGGTCTGCACAGAAGCATCTTTCTCCTTTCTGCGTGGGTTGCTGTTGCCAAGGCTTGTTGTGTTCAATCCGGACACCAGCACTGCAGCACTCGACATCCTTTGTGGGACAGCTCGAATCCAGCTCCTGGTTGTCGCGGACACCTCCGGGGCCTCATGGCTGAAGAGTCAAGCTTCACCTCTTTCACCTGAAGCACCCGACATCGGTGGGCATTCGACTATCGTGCCCCTGGTCACTGGCAAGTGACCCAGACTCTGTCCCCTCTGCTTTCAGGCTCTTCTCATCTCTGATACAGGCTTGGATCTCTTTGGACACTTCGCATCTTCCCGGCAGCAGCACTTCGTTGCAGGCTGCCATTGAAATCGACGACGCGACCCGACACCATTCGACACCTATGCACCCTGCTTCCCTGGGTGAGGTAACTCGAGTACTCCAGTGCTCCCATGGGTGTTAACCCTAGAACTGTCCAAGTCCAAGAGGGTTTGGTCCTAGTCCATTTCTAAGTGTCCTTAAACTCTAAAACTCTAACCGCGACTTTCCCATAGACTTTAACGGAGCTCGCGGCTGTGTTCACACACTGCACACAGCCCCCATGGGTCCCCTGTGTCACTACCTTGGGTGGTTCCTTGGGGTCCCAGCGATTCTACAGGCTCTAGGCCTTGTGTCTACTTAAGTCGTGGTTCTTATACCACTTTCGTAATATATGGTTTGGTACGCCCCTAGGGCTAATCGTATATTGTGCTAATTTACTGTGCTATTTGACTTGTAACTTGTGTACTTTGACCTCTAGCCTCATAAAGAGACTATTGGGTAGTGTTTAGTAATAAATACATATATTTTATATATATACCTGGTGTGGTTCTCCTTTCATTTGGTCATTCATGAGATTATAACTGGTAAAACAAACAGCTTAACACTCCTTCAAGACTTAGCCTGAAGGCTGCTCTCCATAGCTACCACTAGGATAGCTTTCAATAAAGGTTGTCTTTAAACCTATCATCAATAAAGGTCGTTTGGACTGGTGCAAGGTGCCCACTATAACTAGTGGACAGCATGTGCCAGGCCAACTTCTCACAGGGAAGAACTAAACCCTTCACCTGATGGTAGAGAATGAAGGACCCCATCTCTGCTCTGAGGATGACACCCCGCAAGTGTCGAAGATTCAGCATGCAGGACCCTGTGTCAGCGTGGAAGGAATCCTCCTCTAATTTGCAGGAGGTAATAAGGGTTTTATATACTAGAGTGGTCACTCTAGGGTTTCTTCTAGAATCAATATGTTTTGAAAACAATCATAAATGTTTTGAAACAATCCTAAATGTTTTCTAAAATAATGTGATCATGAACAGCAGGCTGTTGGCCAAGGATGAAAAAAGTGGTGACCTTTATACAGAATAATTATGCATTGCCTGAGGGCATGTTTATGTACGTCAGGTACAGGGATTATGATAGAATACTAAGAGCCTGGTGTCGAAGAGCCAGGAGCCTGGTGTCAAAGAGACAGGCGCAAGCTACTAGGTAAAAGGTCATCTGTTTAGAACCGTTATTGTCGTGTGGATGGGACAATGTATGTAAAACGGGGTATACATGACAGGACTAGCCTAAAGGACATGACACCCACGCCTCATCAAAAGTTCAACAGGGTCAGCTAGATAATAATAAAGATAAGGCCTTAAAAGCATAAAATCATTAATAACGACATACTAAAGGCACTAAAAAAGGCATGTAAAAAGTGTCCATAAAAGGAAAAGCCATCTTCCCTAAAAGCATTCAAAAGGTCCTCTAAACTTGTATATGTTGTTATTATTACACTGAGCACCTTGAAGGCCATTATGCTTAGTTGGAGCAGAGAAGGAGAGAAAAAAAAAAAACAAAGTCTGTTTCGACCTTAAATTTGGTAAATGTTTTTCTTTCTTTAAAAATGCAGAATAGTTCCCAGCACAGGAAAGGCCAGATTGTTTATGAATCCTCTGCTGAAGACTCAACATCGCTGAACATCGTATCCGCAGGTGGCAATGCCTCCAGCACTTCCAATATCATGTTGAGTAAGCAAAGATGGCCATCTCTGATTCCCACAGCAGGCGCCGGGGAAGAGTTAGATGCCTGCACTCCTGGAACTGATGCCTGTACCTCTGTAGCAGAGCCGATTTCCCTTCGAACAGGAGCAGAAGAATCCCTTGGAGGCTCTAAAAATGCAGTCATCAACATGGGAATACGCTGTGGACAACTGTACACATGGGCCCGCAAGGGCTCCAGGAGCACATCTGTGTCCGGCGGCCCAACCAATGGAAGTGTCAGACAAAGGTCCAACACACAGCCAAATCCGCAGAAGAGGCAACGGACACAGGCAGGACACAGTCTAGCCAGACCGGTCTAAAAGACAGGAACCAATGCTCACTCAGCTCTCGAAGCCGAGACGTACCCAGGTATTACACCATACGCTCCCGACAACGTCGTTCTAGCAGTGTTCTCTCCATGTCTTGAGGGATTGAGGCATCTATTGCGAAGCAGTAGAATTAAAATCAGGATACCTGCCACTGATAGCAGGACCAAAGGAAGCCCTCCAAAAACGCTTCTAAGTACGGAGTGTATGAAAGCTGGAATTACTCCGAAGATGGTCTGAAAGGTGGTTAAAAGACCTGATCCAATATGCTTAAATAAGTGTACGATCCCCCTCGTATCAGACATGTTAAAGATACGATGGACCATTTCTCCGAAATGGAGTGGAAAGTTCGTACGGACCAGAGCCTGTATCTCTGCCGAAGACCTTGCAACCTCGAGATCAAAAGTCTCTTGGGCTGAAATTAAGGCCACATTTTGTTGAAACAACATGGCTTTCAGTCTGCTCAGAGAATCAAACCTTATACTGAAAACATTCAATGAAGGCCACAGTGGTGCCTCCCTAACTGTGCAAACTGGGGGAAACAATACTTGCTTACAACAAACAACCCTGGATTTTACTGTGACTAGATATGCGATGCCTGGCGCCATCCCGCAACAGCCTTGATCATTCAGCATTAAATAACTCCCATTCAAGTGCAACTTGAACACCGGATGAATCACGGCAGCTGGGGAGCCTTTCAAGTAGCAAGATAAGTTCGCTATTGAAGCATTACACACTCAATGAAGTGAGATCTCTTTGCAAGCTAAAGACCCACTTAAAGCCTTCTCACAGTCTGTACCACTTATAAAAACGTCAGTGTCCTTATTTCTACACCTATATCTGTACGGCAACTCCCAAGTTTCCTGTATTTATCCTTCACCCAAAGCTTCATAGATTCATGCTTGGAGGTATCTAAGGCAGTGTTGATACTGGAATGTCGTGATTGGCAGCAGTGTGATATAGCCATGAATTAACCATTCCGTAGACGGTGACCCTGCTACTGTAAAAGCTAACTTCTCTAATTTTTTAATGAGCAGCATGGTGTACTTTGCATCCCTGCGTGCCATGTTCAATTTTCAGTCAGATTATAAGCGGAAAACAGATTTGAGCCGTTAATGTACCGCCATGGCACGTGGCCAGAATGCAATGATTGTAGCATCCAGCTTAAAAGCATAATGGAGCGCAATTGAGATTGCCCATGTTGTAGAATAGACAAATCTTGTACCATTATATCAATTGCTGAGAACACAATGTTGCCCAGTGAATAAATATGTGAAGAAAGTGTGGTCATTCCATTGTCTACCACAGCTAAGGCCTTTTCTAGGTTATGTCTATCAATCTCACGTAATCTCTCTGCAGCTTCCTGTTGGGAGTCTTTCCACAGTTCATTGTAAATAGCATATAAGAAGCGTTTTTATTTTTTATTTCAAATGATCTTTATTCATTTATATGAAAGGAAGGAGAAGATCATCAAATAGAAACTGGTGACTTGGCGAGATTAGAGCAATAAGTACATATCAATGAACATATGAATGGACCACATATCAATGAACAACAAAGGAGCCTCCTTACAATTGCAGGCAATACATATGTGTCTCAACAATGGGCTAGAAAGAACTAACCTCCTATACATCGAAAATAGGAAAAGGAGAAAAAGGATAAGATAGAAAAGAGAAAGAGATAGAAACCCAGAAGAGAGGGGAGAAAGAGACAGTCCAGAGCCCCATACATAACATAATGTAAAGAGTTACATGGCATATGAGTACCCAACGATGACTTATAACACCTGTGCTAGAGAATGACGCTCAACCTAATGAATCTCACGGTGGTTTATGAGAGTCAAAATACTTGTCCAAAGTAAACCACATTTTCCTCGTTGAAGATTTCCAAGGTGAATTTTGAAGAGTAAGATTATCTGCCCCCTGAGGTGAATGACCCAGTTCATCCAACATTCATAGGAAGACTTACTGGTATCTTTCCAGTTGGTGAGTATCATTTTTACCGCAGAGATTAACAGAAGATCGAGGAGAGCTCTGTCATCCTCCGACGGCAGATCCACCTGTAAAAAGCAGCTACCAAGGTTGGCAAATCTCTACACAGTGTACATTTAAACAATTTATACAAAAATAAGTATACCTTGTCCCAGAAAGGTTTCACTGCTGAGCAATGCAAAATAAGATGGGCTAAGTCACCTTTGTCTTGTTTACAGTTCCAGCACAAATCATCTTCCCGAATCCCCATGGAGAACAACCTAGACGGTGTCCAAAACGCTTTGTGCATTAACCAATATTTAGTTTGGGAAAGAACCGGGAAATCTTGTTGCGAGAAACTGAGTTCCATAGTGAGGACCACGAATGTTCAGTTAACGGGGCAGGAGAAAGCAGATTCCAATAATTAACTACCTTAACATTAAGCTTTGAAGATTTGGGACGCAAGAGTTTATAGATCTGGGAAACCTGATGGCCAAGTTTGTTAATTTTTGTTACAAATAAAGGCAATGACGGTGAGATGGGAGAGAGTTTGGATTTCGCAATGGCAGTCCTTACTTTCAGAAAATTGTAAAATTCAATATCAGCTAGCTTATATCTAGCTTGAAGTTCAGAGAACGTAATTGGGTACGAGGCGTTTTCCAACTGATGGGGAAAGAACACCCCCTTAGAGCACCAGGATTCAAAGTAAGAAGCGTTTTTTACGTGGTTTCTTGGGACCTAGCAAGAAATTCCTAAGATCCATGTTGTCAGACAGAAGGGACAAGTGTTGTTTCACCTGTAATAGTGTTGAGGTTTTTAGACATTCTAGGCACAACTTCCCAACTGAAGGAAGTGACCCGCTTAGGGCCACCCGGGTCACCACAGACCACATCTCAGCCTTCCATACCAAATGAAGAGTCGGAGAAACAGTGGAGAATATACACCAATAATCATTTATTGAATACGCTCAGAGCGGGGACCCATCTGCACAGTCTCGAGAGAGTGCTACAGAGGGAACTGAGGAACAGTAAGCATAAAGATACATTATGTACACTGCATGGTTAGTTAAAAACACACCCACAGTGGAATTTTCCAAGCAGATGTAGCTGGACAGTAAAAAAACAAAAAAAGGTTTCTGTTCTCGTATCTTGCACAACCCAGAACAGTCCAAGATCGTTTCACTCTGGGCTGCGATCAAACTGCCAGACAGGTGGGAGAGGGCCTTTATCTAGTGGGAAAGCCATGCACTGGCACCAACAGTTCTTTATTGCAGAAACGAAACTTAGCAAAGGGTATTTTTCGGAACTGGAAAAGATTGGTTTCAAACATCACACAAAATGGAGTCTAAAAAAGAAAATGGTGCAGCGAATGCTAATTTATACATGGTATTACGTGAGCATCAATGGGCCTAATCTAACAAACCCTCCTTTTAGCATGAGCTAAAGACATTTTCTAATATGCAAAAAACAGGGAAAACAGGTACATAGACAGGGCTACTGTAACATCATCAGAAGCTGATAGAGCATCAAAATCAGAAATGCAATCGAGGTGAAGCTATGGGCACACTTTACAATGAACATTAGAAATTGGGACAGCAAGGAGGGATGAATCCTCAAATATTCCCTCATCTATATTCATAAGATCATCTATATCAGCTTGGAGTATCATAACTGCATTGGTAACATGGGCTGATATTTTCTGTTTGGGCGTGAAAACAGTGGCACAATAGGAACAACAGAGGGGAAGGCATTGAATGAGGACGCAACAGAACACTAACACTACTATAAGATAAATCATTTCCTTGAGGATCCAACCCCAATTACCCAAAAGAGACCAACTCCAATTCCCACTTTCCATACCCTTGACGTTATCAATGATGTCCATAATGTGTTGCGTTATATTCTTTTCCAAATTTTCTCTACCAACAACGCACTGGTCACCAACTACTGCGCATACTCCACCACTCTTTGCCAAGATAAAATCTACTGCATATCTAGTCTGTTCCGAATACACCCGCATGCTTTCTAACTGAGTAGTAATGTCTATCAAGGCCGCCACCATAGTATTGGATAGAATTTGCAACTTACATCCGAAATATTCTCTAGCTTTCTCACCCCTAGCCATAGCAGTACCACCCAGTGTAAAGATGGAGGAGAGGATGTATCCAAATGTGATACCATTACTGTAGCTATTTACTTTCAAGTCTTTGACCCCTTCACAAAATTATTTTGTTAGTGTCCTTTTCACCCATCTTGTTGTAGGTCGAGCACATTGACATAGAACACTCAAAGGCAGTACCATTCCAAAAGCCACATCCTCTGTATCATTATGGACATTGGAATAAGTCCCATTGGGCAGAAAGAAAAAGCCTGGATGTGCATATATCGGCCCCCGAAGTGCTCAAATCATTTCTATTCACTAGGGAAACTGCATGTTTATACAATATTATTCCTGAACAATTGATGTACAAAGAAGTATCTGTACTGTTCACTATGGGGCAACAAGCAGGATAATAACCAGCCTCTCGAGGTACCGTCAACTCCTTGTAATGCCAACCCACTAGTGTTATATTCTGTTCCTCCATATAAAATTTATCACAGCATGTATTGTTATCACACCCCGGCTAACCCGTACCCTGTGGTTTCCGATGATACAGACATGGTCCGGGATAACCAAATCTAAGCATTCCCTTTACCTCCACAAACTGAGGTGGCCGAGTGTATGTGTAATTAACAAGTGACAATGGGTATGCAGTCCAAAGGCTAGTGGCAGATCGAGTGGGGTAACAGGCGGTCCCTTTTCCAAAAAATCTCCTATGCGTCTCTATAAACACATTACTCGGGGCAGCCCTTTTATTGCGTCTCGGGGAGATAACTTCACCCGACTACGTGTGGGTACACTACGTGCACCATCCAAAAACCATGATACCCCACATATTATTATTACCACCGTTACCAAAACAATGACACATACAATTTTACTTTGTATAGGCCAAATCATACTGCGTTGTATAGTGGCAATTGGCTGATCCTCCTCATTAACTTTTCTACCGAAAGGATGCATAGTGAACAAAAGGAGAAAAAAAAAGAATGAAGAAAATGTGAATGTTCCCAGTGTCTATCAGAGCCTCACTGGTACAGCCTCCTATCGTCCATCAATCAGTTGGCGGTTTTGAGCACCGTCGGTAGAGCTTGCTCTGTCCTAAGCTCTTACCTAATCTATCCCATGCTGATAAAGGTGGTATACTCTCAAAGTATACTTTCCTGACTAATGTTCAAACAACAACAGCAAAGCAGAGACAGGATTATCGTTTATTCTACTCCCTCGTTGGTACTGCTACTCAGTACTTTCCCACCTTGTGCAGTCCATCCGTAATCTTTTTTCACCTTGGACTCGGTGGTCCTCGTCCGAGGATGTAAATTGTACCTGGCAGCTCTAGGCACGATGTGATCACTGAACAGAGGCTCCTGGATAGCTCGTAATTCTGGTGGGACAGCCTCATTCAGAACATCATCGTTCTCCTTGTTCGTTTACGTCCAGACCAGCTTTGCGTCACTAAAAGGCACGAATCTGGGCACTTGTTCACATTCAATGTCTCCTATTCCCTCCTTGACCCACTGGGCATTAGGCAACGGCAAAGGTATTCTTTTGCAATGGGTCGCATGGACCCAATTCTTTTGACAAGCAACCTTTACAGCCTTCTGTGTAGCCAGCAGAACCTGCTCAGGACCTTTCCATCTGGGCTTCAGACGTTTCTTCCTCTGGAAATTCTTTATTAAGACAAACTCGCCAGGTTGGATGCTGTGGCCAGGTCCCTCTGGTTTAGGAGATAAGGAGTCTCGCACCTGTTGGTGAATAGAACGCAAACTTTCCACTAACTGCCTATGGTAATCAAGCAACACAGGATATTCAATATCAGAGAACTTTTTAGGCCTAGGGACCCCCCCAGACATTTGCCAGGCGGCAAAAAACGACCTCAAAGGATGATAAGCCAAGTCTAGAATGTGCTGTAGTTCTTGTTGACAAAAGCGCCAACGGAAGAGCATCTGGCCATCTCAACACTGTCGTCTTTTGAATTTTTGCCAATTTCAATTTTAATGTTCCATTGTACTTTTCGACAAGGCCCGCTGACTGCGGGTGATTGGCGGCATGGAATTTCTGCTTAATATGCAAGCCTTCACATATTAGCCTAATCACTTTCCCATTAAAATGAGAGCCGTTGTCGCTCCAGATAATTCAGGGCATTCCGAATCTTGGGAAGTACTCTTTAAGGAGTACCTTCTCAGTTGTGGTGGCCATATTGTCTTTAGTGGGGTAAGCCTCAACCCATTTACTGAACGTGCATATAACCACTAGGACATACTTGAGATTGTTACAACGTTCTATCTCAATGAAGTCCATTTGAAGGGCTTCAAAGGGGAATGTAGGTGGTGCAAAGTTACCGGATGGTGTGGGGGTACCTTTTCCTGGATTGTGCCTCATGCAAATCATACAACTTTTCACTAGATGCGCAGCAGTCTTAGAAATATTATCGTTACACCAAACCGGGGCAAATAGTTTACAAATACCTTTTGCACTGATATGAGCTGGACCATGAGCCATAGTTACCACAGGGAGCACATATGCATCAGGTAACATCCATTTCTGTTCTCCAGACAAATCAATCCAACACCCTTCTTCATCTAATCGTGCTGTACGCTCTTGCCACACCGCTAATTCCTCCATCGTGGCCTCACTTTGTATCTCTTTCACACTCTAAACCGTGTTTTCAAACATGGCGTTCTCTGGAACCTATCTAGCTGGGCCTGCAACAAACATTCTCTTCATCTTACTTCGAGCCGTTTCTTTGGCTGTCTGATCTGCAAACGCATTCCCTCTGCCTATGTCATCTGTCACTTTCCTGTGGGCGCTACACTTCACAATCGCCATTTTCTTAGCGAGTGTTAGTGCAGATAACAATCGTAATATGAGATGTCCATGTTGTATCCTAGAACCATGGGAGGTAAGGAACCCCCTCTCTGCCCACAGTCACCCAAAGTTATGTGCAACCCCAAATGCATACTGGCTATCTGTGTAAATATTGACAACTAACCCCTCGCTCAATTCACAAGCTCGTATAAGGGCAACGAGTTCTGCCGCCTGGGCAGATTGATATGGGACTCGTGATGTCTCTACCACTGTGTGCAATGTAGTGATAGCATTAGCTGCAGTGGTGGTGCCATCTGGTAATTTAAAACAAGAGCCATCAACATATAGTTCTCCCTGGGGATCAGATAAGGGAAAATCAGTCGTCTACCCGGCCGTTCGTCTCTTCCTCTGTTCGGAAAATACAGTCATGTTTGTCGACTGCATCATTCTCGGAAGGGAGGGGTTTATCATAACCAAAATACTCCAAAGTCATCAATTTTAAACCAGTTTTATTACATGTCATCAAAAAATTCTTCAAAAATATCACTTAATTCTCCTGTCACATGTGAGGCACTTATGTAATCCAACGTTTCTAATGCTGCAGATATGCCAATCCTGGCCTTTTTCTGGAGCATGAAGAGTACATAAAACATCCTTGGCAGTTGATAAAATTGACCCAATGCATTTCGGGCTCTTTTTAGCCCTTCCTCAGGGGTTCACTGTAAGTATTAAAAAATTGACATTAGATTTATAGTTACAATCCTCTTTGTAAAAGTTAAACAAATACATTCAGCAATCTGTCCCATATTTTAAAGCTCTCCCCATAAACAACGTTTTTTCCTCTAAACGCGCTACCAAACGCTTTCTAGCATCCTTTTCCATCTTTAATCACCTCTGTTTGGCCTCTTTCTGCCAAGTACGAAGAGAGTCCAACATGGACTGTCTACTGCGCCTTTTAAACAACTGTTCTTGAAGAAATCCCATCTTTTGTTCATCAAAGGAGCCCGTCAAAGGCCACTGTAACTCTGCATTGTCCCTCGTATATTTGTGCCATAACATACTAAACATAATAGGGCCAAGGCCATGTTTTATATACATATCAAAATTAGGACTGCCCTCAGAAGGTGCAGGTTGGGATTCTGCCAACCGTGCATCTGTAGAACAACAACCACAACACAAACTCCGAATCTTATTAAAACCAGGCATTGCAAAGAAAAGGAAAACAAAATCGTTATTTTACCTGGCAAAGTATTTGCAAATAATTTTCACCGAAACAGCCTTTAGACTGAAACAAAACCAAATTACAGTGGTACCACATCCACATAGAACTGAAACAGACTCACCTGATATCAGGCGTGCAGATAGACCAGTTCTCCACTGCCGACTCTTCGGACCAAACAGTCAGATCAAGGGTTCGCCGTTCAGGACCCCAGTCGGGATGACCGCTGGGCGAGGCACCCTCCGGTGGGACAGAGGCAGCAGCTGCGAGAAACGTATCTCTTCGTGCAGTGATCCCTGAGCCATCAGTCCGACCTGATGATGTCCACGTCCTCCCTTCCGTCTGTGGAAAATGGATGGGTCATGGCCCGAAGGTGTCCCTGTTCGGGTGCCAATTGAAGGAAGTGACCCGCTTAGGGCCACCCGGGTCATCACAGACCACCTCTCAGCCTTCCATACCAAATGAAGAGTCGGAGAAACAGTGGAGAATATACACCAATAATCATTTATTGAATACGCTCAGAGCGGGCCCCGTCTGCACAGTCTCGAGAGAGTGCTACAGAGGGAACTGAGGAACAGTAAGCATAAAGATACATTATGTACACTGCATGGTTAGTTAAAAACACGCCCACAGTGGAATTTTCCAAGCAGATGTAGCTGGACAGTAGGAAAACAAAAAAAGGTTTCTGCTCTCGTATCTTGCACAACCCAGAACAGTCCAAGGCCGTTTCACCCTGGACTGCGATCAAACTGCCAGACAGGTGGAGAGGGCCTTTATCTAGTGGGAAAGCTATGCACTGGCACCAACAGTTCTTTATTGCAGAAACAAAACTTAGCAAAGGGTATTTTTCGGAACTGGAAAAGATTGATTTTGAACATCACACAAAATGGAGTCTAAAAAAGAAAATGGTGCAGCAAATGCTAACTTATACATGGCATTACATGAGCATCAATGGGCCTAATCTAACACAACACTCTAAGAAGTCACTACCCCTGGGTCGTCTGTGTGTACATAGCGTGGGTCAGGCCTACGGATAGTAAACCCTCCGGTGGTACCCTTGAACCTTGATTGACACTTATGTGTGTCGATAGGCCAAACCAACCATCCCTTCCAATTGGAGCTGATGAATTGTATGTACCAATTTGTATCATTGTACCCTGTACCTCCTCACTTATCAGTGTATCATTTGATATACCTTCAATAGGTATGGGCGAGGGGATACATGGTGTCTTCAGGTCTTTTATTTTTGCAAACTCGTAGCAGGTAGTCTGTTGCACTGTTCTGTTCAGGAATATTATCTATAATTGTATGAGGCAAGCTCTAAATAAAGCCCCTGTTCCCTGAACCTGCCATTCTTTTGTCCCCCAGATGGATTTTGTGTCTATTGTGTCCCTCCAATAGTCGAAACCTTGTATAGACAGTTGGGAGATGAAAGGTGCTGAATATATAAGCTTGGTGTTTGTCAGCATCATTTTCTTTGGAGTTCCATTCATCTGTGCTAGCTTATAGTAGTATGAGGTTGGGTCTGATGTATTGAACCCTGAAAAGTATGCAAATTTCTGTGTGAATGTGGCAGAACTACCTTTCGGTGGTGTCAGGCAATGTTCTCATTGATGGTAAGAGTTGACAGTGCGTGGGACACTTGCTTTTTGCAAAAAGTGATGACCATAATGCTGGTAACAATACATGGTATCAAAATCAGGTGTATCTTCATACAAAATCCTATAAGAAAATGCAGCAGATTGTTCTAACTCTGAGAGCATAGTATTTACAGTTTCAATGTCCCAATCATCAGAGAGTGTACTTGGGGTAATGAAATCATTCAATGAAATTTTAAATATATTTGGAATTTTCAAATGTTCAGTAGGACCAAATACATCATATGAAACTCTATCCCAAACTATACCATCCAGTACTAGAACTGCTGTAATGTTCGCTAGGGTGTTCAGGGTGTGATGAAGTATGTGGTTTCAGGACCAAGTTCACAGATTGTACTGCAGAGCGGTGTGGGAGGTAATACCCATTCAGTAGTAGGAAAAAGACAGTTACTATACCAATCCAAATTAACAGGAACTGGATTCCCAATGCAAACCAAAGATGCAACCAAGGGGACACAAAGTAAGTCTTTTTCAACCAGAGATAGAATTGTCGAAATTTCTCTTATTTAGAAATGGGTGGCGTTTGCTCAGGTTCACTTGGATCTGAAGAAAAGTCATTGAAGTTGATGAAGTAGCCAGATGCAGTTCGATCTATCTTCGGTAGCTCTGCAGAGTTTGTAGAACTGGCAGTTGTTTCTTGTGATTGCACATTAATGTAGATGTCATTATTGGGACAAATTGCAATTTGCGCTTCAGTTGTATTTGGATGTTGTTCAATTTCAACTGGTGTAATTCGTACTCCGTTATTCGATACTCCAGCATTTTGCGCAGGGGAGTCTTGAAACGTTATTAGTCTTTCCATCTGAACTTCCTGTATAGTAGCGAGAGGAGTTCTGCGGCTACTCAGGATTCCACGCGGCCTACTGTTGAGAATCAGCCACATAGTGTGGTTTGATCACATCAATGGAGACAAATCTTCTTTCTTTTTTGCAGGCAGGAGGCGGAAGAAGTACTGTTCTTGTACCTTCGACTGCAAGGACAGGTACATGTGTTCTGTAGGATGGCCCAAACTCCTTCTTGTCCACGATCTTTTCTCTGACCAGGTCCCCAATCTTTGGGAACCAGGCAGGTCTTGCCGGTACCGGTTTCACTTCCCCAGTGGCGGTGCGTTTGACTTGGACGTTGCTTTGTATTGCCCGGAATTCACTGAGTTCCTGTAAAACGGCCAAACGATCATTCAATTCAAATGTTTTTACATCCGCCACTGTGCTGGCACAATCGAAGTCAGGTACCCACATTCTTGTCCCAAACAGGATCTCATAGGGGGTACGTCCTCCCAAGAATTTTCTTGGCATGTTGTTAAGTGCTCTCTGGACCCCATACAGGTGATTGACCCAACTACCGCCCACACCTAATACCCTTTCTGTTAAGGATTGCTTTAGGTCCCAATTTTTCCTCTCCACCACCGAATTTCCCTCGGGATGGTAGGGGGAGGGGTAATGCAAGGCCACGCCCATACTTCCCTTGGCTTCCTAGTAAGCTTGTGAGCTGAACGCAGGGCCACGGTCCGAATGTAACGTGCCAATTGCGCATGTCCCGATGAAGACTCGCAAATCCTTTATAACAGTTCAGGCGTCAGCCAAGCGCTGAGGCCAAACCCATAGGAATCTAGAGCATGAATCCACTGCCACCAAGATGTACTTATAGGCCCCATCTGAATTTAGGGGGCCGCAGTGGTCCCAATAGACACATATAAGAGGTCTGTCTGAAATGAGTAATGGTGATTGCGGTGGCCGTGCTACGGTGGAACCTTTCATCTGCTGGCAGATGTCGCACTTTAGTACATAAGCCTTAGTTTGTTTAGACAAACTTGGCCACCAGTATCGCCACTTCAGTAATGAAATTGTGGCAGTTACTCCTGCGTGTGCTTAGCCCAGACCCTCATGTGCAGCTAGAATTAAACCTAATCTGCGATCCATGTTTGGTATAACTCTATCCTCCACTCCTGGAATTTGAGCATACGGTGTATTTTGCGCATCTAATTTATAGGAATATTTGAGTGGAAAGCCTTTGGCATGGCAGAGCCATTTTTCAAGGCATTGACAGCTATCAATATGTCTCCATCTATCCTCATGCTAGAATGAGTGATTGCAGCAACGGCAGCAGTTCGCACTGTCGCCTTGGCGGCTTTATCAGCCAGTGAATCCCTTCAACGTGTACGCCAACACGCTAATGACTCAAGGTGTGAATAACTTGAGCCGGTGGTAGGCATTCTTTCAGCTTTGCCACTTGTTCCCATAACAATTTATGCTTAGTTGTGCAACCCTTGGAATCTCTAAACCCATTCTGGCCCCAGTAATGAAGATATTCATTGTAAGACTGTACACAGTAGAAAGAATCACACACTATCAGTGTGGGGAATTCCCGATCCGTATATTGTAGTGCTAGTATCAGGGCTATTAGTTCTGCCAGCTGAGCTGTACAATCTCCTAGAGATTGTGTAGTCGTATTGCTAGGATGGAACTTACCATCCCGCATACGACCCTTCACTATAGCACATGCTGCGCTATACTGTTGTTTACTTCCAATGGCAGGCTGAGCAGAACCATCAGTGTAATGATGTATTCATATTTCTCTATAGGCAAGATTTCATTTGGGAGAGGGTATTCTTGTTCGTACTGCAGGATTGCTTGTGTTTTCAGTGTAGGATCATATTTGTAATCTACATCTGTTGCAGTGAGGGAATTAGCCCATTGTATCCATCGTGGATGCAGTGCTTTTGCATTTGGAATGATTAAGTCATAGAAAGCTTTTACCCTTTATGCGTAATCCAGAATGTATGTTCTGCCAAAATTTAGATATCCTAAAATGGATTGTAAACCCTTCAGAGTCTTCGGAGTTTGGAGCAGCGCACATTTTTCTAAAAAGTTGGCTGCCAGGCTCTTGCCTTCACTTGATAGCTCATATACCAAAAATAGGACATTGAGATGGGCAATTTTTGATTTCTTGAAATTAAATTTGTAGCCCATATTGGCGAATCCTATAATTATGTTGTTCACCCTGCACAAGTGTTCAAGTAATTCATCATCCGTCAGATAGATGTCATCTACATAGGACACAGCCTCCTCCTTAATTGTTTGTAATAATTCTGACACTCTTGCCGAGAATAGCCCCGGGCTGTTCTTATACCCTTGGGGAAAACAACAGAAAGTAACGCTGATTGCACAGGGCAGGAAATGCTGTCAAATATCTGCTATCTGGAGACATATTTTGGCAGAAGAATCAATTCGAGACTTAATGTTGTTTTGTATTTCTTCCGCACAATGTTATTCATTAATGCAGCACTATGTGCGTTTTGAACTGCAAATGTTCATGTGCATATGTTTAAATGTTGGTAATCCAAAACTAGATGATATGAGTTGTCAGGTTTCATTACGGGAAACAAAGGATTGTTCATTGGGGAGGTGCAAGTCTGAATCACACCTTGGTATTCAAGTTGGTCTAAGATTTCTTTGGCCTGTCCTTTTGCATCGTTTTTAACCCCTTCGATGCTCATGACGAGCTCAGCTCATCATGCTGCGCGGTCGCGCTGTGCGCATGACGAGCTGAGCTCGTCACGACCACACCCGCGATCGGAATGTCCAGCACCTGGGCGGAATTCCGATCGCGGCGAAGCGGTTAATAGGGTACTGTCTTTGTGGATTTGGAGTAGATTTTAATGGGATTTCGTGGTGAGTGGACTCCACGTCCCACCCTGCATGGTTGCGGTATAATGACGGAGCTAGCGCTAGCGCCAACTCCTGCGCGTATTAATGTTTTAAAGATTCTGGAACGAGGCCGGAGAAAGCAGGCAAAATGACGCTTTCCCCTTTTGGGCAACCCATCACAAATTCTGGCGGCCAATATTTTTCTGGATGTCATAGCCATATGTTAAGTTCTCCCAAAAGAGACCTTCAACTTTTATTGAGATGTCCTCCTCTATTTGGAGTGTAATTTCATACAGTCTATGTGGGACACTAACTCTTGTATCAGGCGTTTCCACCGTGATATGTTCATTCGATACTTCTGTCACCAGAAAATCCTTCAGGTTCTGGTGAGCTATTGTTACTTCTGCCGCACTGTCTAGCATCGTCAGAACCCATTCCCCATTCAGAAGTCCTCAGTAACCTGGGCATGTCTAATTTTCAGGCCTGCTACTTTCTTCTTTTTGAATTGAGGCTTTGCTTTAGGTTGTTCTTCTTGCTTGATAATGTAATCTGAAGTACGATGTGTTTCCCTTTTTGTCTTTGGTCGATCTTCTGTCTTTTGGTCTGATCACCCATTCCTCTGCGAGTTTTTTGATGAACCTTGAGAGGAACGAAAGGAACGTGTATCATTGTCCTGATACCTATCAGGTTTCCTAATGTTATCACGATTCCTAAGGTTATACCTCTTTTCAGAGGACTCCGTTTGGGGAGACCCACTCCTTGATTGTGAATTCTTTTCTGTGTTGTTATTTTTTGATTGTTTGTTCTCCGATTACTTTTTAGAAGAAGAGAAGAGGGTGCTTGCTTTGAGTTGTCCTTATCGGACTACCTGCCATTCGTGGCTTCCCTGGTTTGGCTCCCAAACTATTTCTACCTAATACAGCATAGGTTTCTTTGATAATTTTTGGTAACTCTTGCTCCTTATTTATAGGAGCTATTTCCCTTAGGCGGTGTTGTTTAGCCACTGCTGCTGCCTCCCCCTTTATGTTGTTCAGCATGATTACAGAGACTTGGGCAAAATTACCCATCCCCAAGTCCAGGGCAGGTCCTGCCACGTACTCATTCTGTATCTGTTTCAAATACTTCTGGAATGACTACTATGGAAGGGGTACCGTGTATTCTGATGTAAACGGCAGCAAAGATTGTTCCCCAAGTGGTACAATTCTCGATCGAGGGAACCATACCCATTGGCAAGCAAATGGTTAGCATTCTATGTTTTTCCTGCGGACCCTTATGGGGAAATACTACTTCCAGCTGTGCAATTTTTTGTGCTATCTAGAACAGAATTTGCTCCAGTTTGGAAGATATTGTCCCTATTACTGATTTCAGTGTCTGTGGGCTAATTGTAGGTGTGGTCTGATGTGGACCAACTGTAGCATTTCTCGCAGGTTGGACAGTTAATGTTCGCATGACAAACTGAACAATGTGTCTGTATAGCCTGACTATGTCTTTGTATATTGTACGGACTTCATCCACTGGTAGTGTATCTATCTCAGGATGTGGAGTGTATGTCACTAAGCTGAGTGGACCGAGTCTTACGACGGATGTTGTTTGTGGGAGGGTGCCTTTAAACCAGTTTCTGTGTTGCTGGTAAGTTAACAGGACTTCAATCTCTTCGTATGGAATGTATTCTTCCGGTGGTTCAAATACAATGTATGTGTGAAACAATTTAGTCTGCTGATCTGCAGGCGGGAACTGAACCTAAGAATAGAGTACCTCTGATCCGAACACCTCGTGTGCCTCAATCACGAAGGTAACACAGCCACCTATTGCTGGTACGCCGTGTTCTAACAATTTCATAGTTACTGCATGTCTGCAGTTTTCTGAAATGTTGAGAGCATTTACAAATTTGTCGTAACCCGAACCACCACTCGTGGTCTCAGTCATTCTTAAAAGGAGAAGAATTAATGTTTTAGAAATTAGGGGTCTTGCACAATGTGGGAACCTTCTTCCTTACAAGCTTGTTTAAACCTTCAGCCAATACACAGGGTACATCTGCTCAGCTGAGGCGGATCTCCCTTCCCACTTCAGACGTCTCTGAAAAGTGTGAGCAGGGCTTTCTGAAAAAGCATGATTGAACTACTCAGATTTTAACCGTTAATATAAGTACCAAAACAACATTGGTGGCGCCATGTTGTGTAGTTTCTAGGAATCCGTAGGATCTGCACGTTTTGGATGACCTAAACTGAGGGCTTGGTGTCCAAACCGCTTCCGGACACCCCCACAGGATATGTCACCCGTTAGACCAGCTAGCTCTACAGTGCCACTACTACCACCCTGTATTTTACTGTGGTGTAGGTAGTTTCTGGCAACCACTGAACATGACAACCCTGATTCTTCATGGATCGTGGAAAACTGTAGAGTACTCTTCGCTCAGTCACTCGTGCTTAGTTATTGTCAGAAAGTACACAAGATGGCAATCAGTACATTTCAATAAGTATTTATTGGTCCAGCGTCAGTCTTGTTTAAAACATATTTGCTGCAACAATCAGGAGACAGAAGCATACAGAAGAAATCGCAAGTACTAATATGGTAAACAGTAGATACATTTCTACCATAGTGTTAAAAGGATGAACATATACAGTTCAGATAAAACAGTAGCATTTGCATACTCCTATAATGCGCGCCCTACGTAATTTGTCTAAATGCACCTAGCCTGGATATGTAGGTGTAGCATGTATATGTAGATAGGTATATATGTATGTAGATAGCCAAGAATCCCCTAGGGAAGAACCAAACCCCTCACCTGATGGTAGAGAATGAAGGATCCCGTCTCTGCTCAGTGGATGACACCCCGCAAGGGATGTCAGACCGCTGTGTGTCGAAGATTCAGCATGCAGGACCCTGTGTCAGCGTGGAAGGAATTCCGCTCTAATTTGCAGGGTGGAATAAGGGTCTTATATACTAGAGTGGTCTCTCCAGGGTTTCTTCTAGAATCGATATGTTTTGAAAACAATCATAAATGCTTTGGAAACAATCCTAAATGTTTTCTAAAACAATGCGATCATGCACAGCGGGCTGTTGGCCAAGGATGAAAAAAGTGCTGACCCTAATACAGAATAATTATGCATTGCCTGAGGGCATGTTTATGTATGTCAGGTGCAGGGTTTATGATAGAATATGAAGAGCCTGATGTCGAAGAGACAGGAGCCTGGTGTCGAAGAGACAGGAGCAAGCTACTAGGTAAAAGGTCACCTGTTTAGAACCGTTATTGTCATGTGGATTGGACAATGTATGTAAAAAGGGGTATACATGACAGCACTAGCCTAAAGGACATGACAAGGGGAATGCCAGTACAGCAAGAAAGTGATGAAAACTTGCCCAACAGCATTGGACTGGCCTTTCGGGCAGTCTGGTACAGCCTGATGAGCTGAATTTGAAGGGCGAGTGTGTGGGCTGTTTTTTTGGTCCCGGCAAAGCCTATGGGACCAATGAAAAAGGGGCCACACACTGGATTTACTGCTGATATAGGTTATGGCTATGGGGCAAAGAATAATGTCCTTATGCAGAGTTCCAATTGCTGAGATGCAGACATGCCCTGCATGGTCTCAGCTTGTTCTCAGTTTTCTTTGGGGGATATGCAGTTATTGAATGTCAGTTTCATATTGCAATGAGTAGATTGCTCGACACAAGTGTTTGTTTGGGGTTGTACTGCAGTATGCTGACTTACATTAATCATCAGTGTTAGAAATTGGGTTTCTGGTTGGCAGAGATATGTACCCTGTTCAAGCAGGAACCACAGTACTAGTCAGGGTAAGTCAGAAACACACTTTAAATTAACCTATGCTCACCCTCTGGTAGCTTGGCACAGAGCAGCCAGGCTTAACTTAAGAGGCAATGTGTAAGTATTTGTGCAACACATCAAACAGTAACACAGTGAAAGCACCATAAAAAAGGCTACACACCAGTTTAGAAAAATAGCTTATATTTTTGAGTAAAACAAGACCAAAATGACAAAAAATCCAATAAGTAGAAGTCAAGATATGAATTTTTAAAGAATAAACTGTTTTTAGATCTTAGAAACCAATAGCGCTGACCAGGGCTATCTGGTCATGCATGACAGGGTCAAATCCAGAAGTTCAGGCCAACCATGATAGAGCGTGGGTTGGCTACAGGGACCAGCTTTGGCCCGCTGAACAGTACTTTGGATGCGTCCGCATCAAGGGTGATGCAGCGAGCAAGGGAGGTGATGCGTCACTGTCAATCTCGCAGATGTAGGCAATGCGTCAGTTTCGAGCTGTGCACCGTTGAAGATGAGTCGAGAAACAAGATGAGAAGAACACCGGGAAAATGCTTCATCGTTGAATTGTTGGGCTGAAGGCGATGCAAGCAGCATGAAGTGATGCTCCGGCGTCGGGCTGCGCAAAGTTGGAGATGTGCCGGAAACTGGAGACAGTGCTGCAGTCGATGATGCGGGGTCCGCGGTCCGTGGAGCAGCGGTGATGCATTGGTGTAGAGGGAAATGCACCAGTTCTGATCGGCGCAACATTGTTGATGTGTTGGTTTTTTAGATACAGCACTTTAAACTCACTACCAATGATGCAGGACTGAATTGGTACCACTTGGCTAGAGCAGGACTCACAACAGACAGAATCCAGGTGCTGTTTGCAGGTTGAAGAGTGAAGTCTTTAATATCCCTGAAACTTCAGAAAACAGGAGGCAAGCCAACAAGTCCTTGGAGATACTTAGGGTCTGGGGTTTAGAGATGCAGGTCCAGTCCTTTTCACTCCCAGGCAAAAGAGCAGCACGCAGCAGGCCAACACAACAAAGCAGTTCAACAAAGTGGCATTCCCTCCAGCAGCACAGCAGTCCTTCTTCCTGGTTGAATGTCCTCAGTTCCAGAAGTGTTCTTAGTTGGTGGTGTCAGAGGTCCAGTACTTACACCCAGTTGGGCACATGATGTGGGGAAACTTCAAAGGGATGCCTTTGAAGTGCACAAGTCCCTTTCGTTCCTGCCATGCTTCCAGACTCAAAGGAGGGTATGCAACCCTTTGTGTGGGGACAGAACACAGCCCTTTCAAGTGTAAGTGTCAGCTCCTCCCTTCCATCTTGCCCATTATGGCCCATCAGGATATGGATGGCCCATCAGTCACACCTAAGCTCCCTTCATGTGCAGTTGTCTAGAGGGTAGGCACAAAGCCAGCTGTCACCCACCCCAGACGTGCATTCAGAGACAGGCAGTAGGCATCAAATGGTTTAAGTAAGAAAATGCCAACGTTCTAAAAATGGCATTTTCAGAATTTCAATGTAAAATCCAACTTCACCATAAGTTGTGGTTTTAAATTGTGATTCCAGAGACACCAAATTTGGGGGTCACATCTATTCCCAATTGGAAATGACACTAATAAACTGAAATAAGGTGTAGGAAGCTGGCTCTCTATATAGCGCACTAAAACGAAGTACACTGTGCAGAGAGTCCAGTGTGACCCAGATTGGTATACAGAGGCAAAAGTAGATAATACTAACGCTCTAATTGTGGTAGTGTGGGCTACCAGTTAGGCTTATCAGAGGGTAGTGCTAAGCATTTGTTGTACTCACAGAGGCAATAAATGATGCACACACGTAAGAATAAATCTGTGAGCAATTTGCAAAAATAACATTGATTTTTATATAATTTTCCAGACCAAGAACTTTGTTCTACAGTAAGTACTTTTCAAGAAATTAATTTTTCAAGTTTGCAAAATAAATCACTTTTGTGCGCAATTATGCACCATAGAAGTCAATGGGAGAAAATAGAAAAATGCATATAAAATCATACAGTTGGATTTCCAGTTTCACCTTCTGGATTTAGGTAAGTAACAAGGCCATGTCCAATGTTCCACCAGTTGATTCTCTGGAGTGTCCCAGATTTGGCCTGGAGCAGGGTGCTGAGGTCGTTGGTAGCTGGTGCGCTATGAAGAAGGGGGGCACCTGAAAACTGCACTTGGGGACTTAAAGGTAAGTCCCAGTGTCCCAGTTGAGGGAGCAGGTTTCAAGGGCCTCAGAACCATGGGAGCACAGCTGGTTCGCCGGTAGCCAGGCTGGCCCTGCTGGGTGCAGAGCAGATAGGTCAGCCGGGCAGTGTGAGTCAAGATGTCTTCGTGGCCAGGAGCAGGCAGGTTGCAGGGACGAACTCAGGACAGCTGTACCACTCACAAAGTGGGTCTCCGGGGTCTCGACGTCCCTCAATGGGTGCTTGCTTTCTGGGCAGTTGGAGTCCGGATTGGACTCTTCATCTTGGTGTACGTTGCAGGGGGTCCGGTACCCCAGGGATTGGTGCGACATGCTCCGGTAGGTCCTGGTGTCTTCACACTTGATGGGGAGATGGAGCTGCCCCTCCTGAGCTGATGCACCTCATTTTGCTCGGATGCTGCGTCGGAGTCGCCGGGGAGCAGCAAGTTGGTAAACCGGACTCTGAGGGTTCGGTGCCTGCGGTCTGCAGGGGAGTAGTTCCTCTACCCACAAGGGAGTTCTCTGGGGATTAATGAAGGGCTGGGGCCCTCCGGGGTTCTTGGAGTCCTCACAGCAGCAGGACGAGACAGCACACCACTATTGTAGAGTCCTGGAAGCAACTGGCAGGGTTTGGTGACAACATTCTGCTGCAGGTCTTCTGTTCTCAGGTCAGCAGCTCTTAGTCCATATCTTCTTTGTGTCCGTTGAATCTAAGGCTCAGGGTCAAGGGATACCACCTAAATACTACATTTAGGGTGTTAAAGAGGGTAACAGGTAGTAGCTAATGGGCTACCTACCTTTAGGGTGTCTAGACACTCTAAGTGGCCGCTTCCTGTGAAAAGGAGCACTACCTTAGCTCTAATTGGCTAATTCCCTCTCAAACCAACATGAAGGGAAACGAAAAGTGAGCTCCACATCTCTTCTCCCACCATAGTGGTGGTGCTGGCTGAATGGGGACCCGCCTCCTAATTTAACTAATTTTCCCGCCTGAGCTCCTGCCAAATGTGGAGCAGGACAGGGGGATAGGCATCCTCCAATAGCTGAAGCTGCCTGGGTGTATTTTGAAGGTGGCATCGCCTTTGAAGCTTCCTGTCCTGGAAGGCTATCCTGGCCTGGTAGAGGAGTGAAGCACCTCTGCCCACAGCAGGCTTTGTTCCTGGCCTCTGAGAGCGCTGACTCTCACCCCATGAGGTGAGAAACTTGTCTGGTGGTGCAAGCTGTCTAAGACTAGTCAGTGACCACACCAGTGCTTGGTAGGTTTTCAGGGGACCCTCTAAAGTGTGTCCTGTGTGCATTTATTAATAAATCCAACACTGGCATCAGTGAGGATTTATTAAGGCGAGATGTTTGGTACCAAACATCTTAGGGTACAGTGAAGCCATCATGGAGCTAGGAATTTCTTGATGACAATTATCCAGCCCAAGTACTTTCTATGGCTGCCCTATGCACTTACAGTATCCAAGAATGGACTTAGATACTCATGCAGATATGTCCGCACATGGGATATAGTGCACCCTCTCTTAGGGGTGCAGGGCCTGCAGTAGGGGTGACTTACCTATATGTCATGCAGTGTATGGGGGCATAAAAAGCAAACACAAGGAGATGATGGACGGAGCTCTGAAACTTTTCAGCACTCACCCCCAGTCACAGATCCTGGTTGAATCCATCATCGTTCTTTAGCTCACTTCGCCACCCCAGTTCAGACACAGCTATATGCAAATCAGTCTGACCCTGTGCCTCATGGGAACAGTCCAGCCTGAACTGCCAAGCCATGTCTTCTCTGGACCGGAAACAAGCATCCTGGGACTGGTTTCGGGCTAACAGCCCTCATCAGCCAGGCTAGCTTGAGTCCAGTGGCAAAGTGAGCAAGGGACCTACGTCTGGGCATACCCTGCCAACTTGGGGCAAACACAGCAAACACAAGGAGATGATGGACGGAGCGCTGAAACTTTTCAGCACTCACCCCTAGTCACAGATCTGGGTTGAATCCATCATCGTTCTTTAGCTCACTTCGCCACCCCAGTTCAGACACAGCTATATGCAAATCAGTCTGACCCTGTGCCTCATGGGAACAGTCCAGCCTGAACTGCCAAGCCATGTCTTCTCTGGACCGGAAACAAGCATCCTGGGTCCGGTTTCGGGCTAACTGCCCTCATCAGCCAGGCTAGCTTGAGTCCAATGCAAAATGAGCAAGGGACCCATGTCTGGGCATACCCTGCCAACTTAGGGCAAACAAAGCAAACACAAGGAGATGATGGACGGAGCGCTGAAACTTTTCAGCATTCACCCCCAGTCACAGATCTGGGTTGAATCCATCATCGTTCTTTAGCTCACGTCTCCACCCCAGTTCAGACACAGCTATATGCAAATCAGTCTGACCCTGTGCCTCATGGGAACAGCCCAGCCCGAACTGCCAAGCCATGTCTTCTCTGGACCGGAAACAAGCATCCTGGGACCGGTTTCGGGCTAACAGCCCTCATCAGCCAGGCTAGCTTGAGTCCAGTGGCAAAGTGAGCAGGGGACCCACATCTGGGCATACCCTGCCAACTTAGGGCAAACAAAGCAAACACAAGGAGATGATGGACGGAGTGTTGAAACTTTTCAGCACTCACCCCCAGTCACAGATCTGGGTTGAATCCATCATCGTTCTTTAGCTCACTTCGCCACCCCAGTTCAGACACAGCTATATGCAAATCAGTCTGACCCTGTGCCTCATGGGAACAGTCCAGCCCGAACTGCCAAGCCATCTCTTCTCTGGACCGGAAACAAGCATCCTGGGACCGGTTTCGGGCTAACATCCCTCATCAGCCAGGCTAGCTTGAGTCCAGTGGCACAGTGAGCAAGGGACCCACGTCTGGGCATACCATGCCAACTTAGGGCAAACAAAGCAAACACAAGGAGATGATGGACTGAGCGCTGAAACTTTTCAAACTTTTCAGCACTCACCCCCAGTCACAGATCTGGGTTGAATCCATCATCGTTCTTTAGCTCACTTCGCCACCCCAGTTCAGACACAGGTATATGCAAATCAGTCTGACCCTGTGCCTCATAGGAACAGTCCAGCCTGAACTGCCAAGCCATGTCTTCTCTGGACCGGAAACAAGCATCCTGGGACCGGTTTAGGGCTAACAGCCCTCATCAGCCAGGCTAGCTTGAGTCCAGTGGCAAAGTGAGCAGGGGACCCACATCTGGGCATACCCTGCCAACTTAGGGCAAAGAAAGCAAACACAAGGAGATGATGGACGGAGCGTTGAAACTTTTCAGCACTCACCCCCAGTCACAGATCTGGGTTGAATCCATCATCGTTCTTTAGCTCACTTCGCCACCCCAGTTCAGACACAGCTATATGCAAATCAGTCTGACCCTGTGCCTCATGGGAACAGTCCAGACCGAACTGCCAAGCCATGTCTTCTCTGGACCGGAAACAAGCATCCTGGGACCAGTTTCGGGCTAACAGCCCTCATCAGCCAGGCTAGCTTGAGTCCAGTGGCAAAGTGAGCAAGGGACCCACGTCTGGGCATACCCTGCCAACTTAGGGAAACAAAGCAAACACAAGGAGATGATGGACGGAGCGCTGAAACTTTTCAGCACTCACCCCCAGTCACAGATCTGGGTTGAATCCATCATCGTTCTTTAGCTCACTTCGCCACCCCAGTTCAGACACAGCTATATGCAAATCAGTCTGACCCTGTGCCTCATGGGAACAGTCCAGCCCGAACTGCCAAGCCATGTCTTCTCTGGACCGGAAACAAGCATCCTGGGACCGGTTTCAGGCTAACAGCCCTCATCAGCCAGGTTAGCTTGAGTCCAGTGGCAAAGTGAGCAAGGGACCCACATCTGGGCATACCCTGCCAACTTAGGGCAAACAAAGCAAACACAAGGAGATGATGGACAGAGCGATGAAACTGTATGGGGGTATGGCACACAGGGCTGTGTGCCATGTCGACTCTTCAGTTTTCTCTGCACCAAGACATGCAGTTTACATAGTCTTGGTGAGGGGTCTCTGGGGGTGGCACAATTGGTGCTGCAGCCCTAGTGGACCCTCTTCAGTCCTAATTCCCTGGGTACCAGGGGTACCATTTACTAGGGACTTACAGGGGTTGCTGAAGTTGTGCCAATTGCGGTATAGTTGTAGGAAAGAGATCTGACACTGGGAACCTGGCTATCAGGACCCAGTGCACTTGAAATTGCATAATGCACCAGGGACAAAAATGGGGGTTAACCATCTCAAAAGAGGCACTTTCCTACATGACCTCCCAAAACAAAAGAGGATGAAACTAGCCTTTCCCTAAAGAGTCTTCATTGTCTAAGTGGAAGAACCTGGAAAGGCCATTTGCATTGGTATAGTCAGTCCCAGGCCTGTGTTCCACTGTAAAGTCCATTCCCTGTTGAGATATGGACCACCTAACCAGTTTGGGGTTTTCACTTTTCATTTGCATAAGCCATCTGAGAGGCCTGTTGTCAGTTTGAACTAGGAAGTGAGAACCAAACAGGTATGGTCTCAGCTTCTTCAGGGAGCAAATCACAGCAAAGGCTTCTCTCTCAATGGCACTCCAACGCTGTTCCCTGGGGAGAAGCCTCCTGCCAATGTAAGCAACAAGTGGATCATGGCCATCATAATTGGTCTGGTATAGGACCACTCCTATCTCATGTTCAGAAGCATATGTTTGTATTATGAACTGCTTGGTATACTCTGGAGCTTTTAGAATGGGTGCTGACACATTGGATCTTTCAGGATGTCAAAAGCCTTTTTACAGCTCACTGTCCAGTTAACCTTTTTGGGCATCTTTATGGAGGTCATTTGTGTGAGGGGGCCACAGTAGACCCATATCCCTTCACAAATCTCCTATGGTACCCAGTCATGCCAAGAAATGCCCTGACATGATTCTGGATGGTTGGAGTTACCCAGTCCAGAATGATCTGGATCTTGGGTTGCAGGGGGTGAACCTGGCCTCCACCTACAAGGTGGCCCAAGTATACAACTGTGCCCTGCCCTATCTGGCACTTGCTTGCCTTGATAGTCAGGCCTGTACTCTGCAGAGCCTTCAGGACCACCCCAAGGTGGATCAGGTGATCCTGCCAGGTGGCGCTAGAGACAGCAATGTTATCAATATATGCTGCACTAAAGGCCTCCAGCCCAGCACAGACTTTGTTCACCAGCCTTTGGAAGATGTCAGGGGCATTCTTTAGTCCAAAGGACATCACAGTAAACTGATAGTGTCCATCTGGCGTTGAGAATGTTGATTTGTCTTTGGCTCCTGGGGTCAGATCTATCTGCCAGTACCCTGATGTGAGATCAAAAGTTCTGAGATATTTGGCTGCCCCTAAAATTTCAATTAATTCATCAGCTCTATGAATTTGATGTGCATCATTTTTTGTCACAGCATTGAGGCTCCTGTAGTCCACACAAAACCTCATTTTTTCTTTCCATATTGGAAGTGAGGTTTGGGGACTAAAACAGCTGGGCTGGCCCAGGGACTCTCTGAGGGTTCAATCACACCCAATTCCAGAATCTTGTTTACTTCATCCTTGATGTTCTCTTTGACATGATTAAACTCCCTGTAGATTTTAATTTTTGACAGGAAGACTGTCACCAGTGTCCCCATCATGTATACACCAGTTAGTCTGAGCAGGGGTCAAGGAGACGAGCTAAGCAAACTGATTTAGAACTAGCCTGCAATCAGTCTGCAGCTGGACATTGAGGGTGTCTGACAAGACCACTCTTTCAACTAACCCACCTTAGGGTTGTTTGAGAGGAGGTCAGGGAGAGGTTCACTCTCTGCTTACTGATCCTCATGGTCAGTTCAGCCCTGTCATGATAGGGTTTAAGGCGGTTTACATGTATAACCCTCTTGGGGTTCCTTCATGTGCCAATGTCCACCAAGTAGGTGACCTCCCATTTTCTTACAAGGATAGGGTAGGGCCCAGTCTATTTGTACTGAAGAGCCCTAGAAGCCACAGCCTCCAAAACCCATACCTTCTGCCCTGGTTGGAACTCCACCATGGCAGCTTCTGGAGCTCCTGGCTGGTGTCAAGGTTTTTGTTTGCTTTTTTCATACGCTCAGCCATCCTGGAACGCAGGGCAAGTACATAATCCACAATATTCTGCTTAGGTTCTTTGAGAGGTCTCTCCCATGCTTCCTTCACAAGACACAATGGTCCCCTTACAGGACGACCAAACAAACGTTCAAAGGGGGATAACCTTACTCCCTTTTGTGGCACATCTCTGTAAGCAAAAAGCAGGCATGCTAGCAAGACATCCCATCTCCTTCTGAGCTTTTCATGGAGTCCACTAATCATACCTTTTAGGGTCTTGTTAAACATTTCAAGAAGCCAGTTTGTCTGTGTCTGGTATGGGGTAGTGAACTTGTAAGTCACTCCACACTCAGCCCACATGTGTTTTAAGTATGCAGATATGAAGTTTGTACCTCTGTCTGAAACTACCTCCTTTGGAAACCCAACCCTGGTAAAAATACCAAGGAAGGCCCTAGCCACTGCAGGAGCAGTGGCAGTCCTCAGGAGAATTACCTCAGGATAACTGATGGCATTATCCACTAACACTAATATAAATCTGTTTTCTAATGCTGTCTGGAGGTCAAGGGGACCAACAATGCTGTCTGGGGATCAAGGGAACCACTGGCGTGACAGGTGGCACAGGAGTTACACAACTCCTTCACCTTCTGGGACATTCCTGGCCATTTGTAGTGGTTCACCAACCTGCTCCAAGTTTTGGCCTGGTCAAGATGCCCAGCTAGGGGAATGTCATTGGCCAATGTTAGGAGAAACTCTCTGAACTGCTAAGGCACTACTACTCTCCTGGTGGCACCAGGCCTGCGGTCTGTGGCCTCAGTGTAAAGGAGTCCCTCTTCCCAACAGGTCCGGCGGGAACCACTGACAAGTCCCATTTTCTGATCAGCAGCTTGCTGCTACAGGCTTTCAAGAGGGAGTCAGGTTCTATGCCCCTGGCACAGATCTTCCCTTGAGGGTCCCCCTGGGCTCTGCCATGTAAGCTCCAAGCTCCAAGCTCCTGGGGCTCAGTTCCCTCTGGGGCAGACAAGTCTTCTTCCTGAGCAGAGGGGACTTGATATGGTGTCTAAATTGAAGTTGGTTTCCCAGACTTCTTGCCCTTTCTCTTTTTCACCCGGGGTTCTACACTTTTTCACCCTGAGTTCTACACTGTGCTCTTGTTTTTACACACACCCATTCAAGTATATCCTGCATAGCTGCATGGGTTTTCTTTTTGACCTCAGCCCATGATGAGGACTCCAAATAATTGCCAAGCAGACACTGTACAGGAATTGCAGAAGATTCCACCACCCTTTTGTGGCCAGTAACCCTTCTCAATTCTAAGTACACCAAAGCCATTGGTTGTACCATAGCCTAATTGTCAGGATTGAGGACTGTGTGAGTCTGTCCAAGCAAGTACTGGTCTGAGTACACGAGTTGCTCAGTTACCATGGTGACACTGGCACCAGTATCTTGCAGAGCTTCAACTTTAACCCCATTTATATGTGGCTGTTGTCTGTATTTTTCCAGATTCCTTGGCCAGTAGCCAGGGTTGCTATATCCACTCCACTCTCTGTGACTAGAATTGCCTCAGCAGGCTCGCTGACATGGTCAGGGCCCACCTGTGATCCCATATGGAGACTTACCAAAGCATTTACTGCAAGTGTACTAGAGGCATTCATTTTGTTTTTACAGCTAGGGTCTCCACTTAGGTGTCTAAGAGCCTCACGATCATGACACCAAGCCTTTTTGGGATCCCAGTTTCTACCCTGGTACCTACCCTTGGGGTGTGAAGAGGTTCTGGGCCCTCCCTCCTGGGCAGTTTTTTGTGGGCCTTTTGAAGACTTCAAGACTTTATCTTTTTGGTCACCAACTTTCCCTTGGGGGTCTTTTTGGCCTCTTTCCCTTAGTCACCCCACCAGTGGCAGTTTTAGTTGCCCTTGGTTTGACCCAGTGGTCTCCCTTATTCCCCAACTTTTGAGGAGAAAGTAGACCTAGGTCTACCAAGTGCTGATGTAACTTCTCATTGTAGCAGTTACTCAACAGATGCTCTTTCATGATTAAATTGTAAAGCCCAACATAGTCATGCACATTTTTACCTGTTAATCAACCACCTAGTGTTTTCACTGAAGTCTACAAATGTAACCGAGGACTGACTAGGGATTTTTTCGAATCTTCCTGAATTTAATTCTATATTCTTAAGGTGTGAGTCCAAAGCCCTCAATCAGGGTGCCCTTCATGAGGCCATGCAACTCAGCATCTACCTCATTCAATGTCAGGAGTCTATCCTTGCATTTACCTGAGAAAAGTTCCCACAAGAGAGAGCCCCAGTACTTTTAAGCTACCTTTCTACTGATACAAGCACTCTTGAAAGCAGTAAACCACTTGGTGATGTCATCATATTTAGAGGCAACTCCTTTGGGGAGTTTAGGATCAAAAGATTCCTCTCTCTCCCTAGTTATGATATTGCTGCCACCAGAGATAGGTCCTAGGGCCATCTCTTTTCTCTGTTTTTCTGTGTCTAGAAGTTGAGCTTCTACATTCAACCTCCTAGTCAATCTTTCTAGGGCAAGCTCCTCCTATGAGGGAGCTTCATCTTCTGAGACATGGGTCTCCACCACCTCCTCAGCATCTTCTTCTCCTGTGGGATGAACCTCCCGGGCATCATCTTCACCCACTGGTTGGTCTCTCTCATGTTCTGCCAGAAGACTCATAAGCTTCTCTTTGGTAACATGAAAGCCAGTTTTAACACCATAACCCCTACAGAAGGCCCATAGCTGGGAGTATGACAACTCCTGATATGGTGTCAGGTCGAGCTGCAGTGCTTGCCCCTGTGGGTTATCCAATATTGCACTAAAGTTGAGACCTTTTTGAAAAGTTAAAAAAAACCTTAGCACTTTTCTTTTGTCCGAACTAGAGTAAGATTCTTAAATTCTAACAACTGGGTTCAGGGACTTAACCAAGGCCCTAACAGTTCATTTAAAAATTTTAAACAATAGATCAATCGAAAAAAAACAACTGGCTAAAGGCAATCTTTGGATATATTCATGTGGCCACTTATTGACATAGTGGTATCAGCAAACGCAAAGTTGTAGACCCCACTGCTGATCCACTAATGTAGGAAGCTGGCTCTATATATAATGCACTTAAACGAAGTACACTGTGCAGAGAGTCCAGTGTGACCCAGATTGGTAAAAAGAGGCAAAAATAGAATGGTGGTTTGAATAATAGAAATCTCAACAACAAAAATTCAGTATTGATAAAATAATATAAAATTCATACGTTTCTTATAAATGTGCAACAAAAAGGTCATGTTGTGCTAACAAAAATATATACAACCCAAACAAATGTTTGGATTCTTGTGGATTTTACAATTAGTGTGCTCTGCCAATATGACACTCCTCCTCAGGAGTCCGTTTAGTATCTGATGGTTTGTTAACCCAAACAAATATGTTCACAATACACATAAGTTAGCGTTTTTCATATTAGGAAAATGCCAAGAAAAATATTATGAAACCAGTACAAGAGATCCAACCACATTCAAAAGAAAAATGGGTAACAAATGAGAGAAACTATCAATTAGTAAAGTGCAATAAATAGAGGATACACCAAACTATCAATGTCTAAAGCCCGTCACTCTTCCTCATGAGAAAGCACTACTGCTTCAAAAAGTGAGTACAACTATTGAAATGGACCTAAAACAGTTTAATAACTAAACTATAATTGTTACATCTAAATGTAAACAGAAATTGAAACAAAAGACTTCCTTCAAAATAAACTAAAGACGGAAATAAAGAGCAACCATACCTAAAAACATCTATACCAAACCGAGAAAGAAACTAAATGTACTTCTATCTATGCAATATCATAAGTTAAACATAAAATATACATACCACGTTAAACTAAAACTCTTTTAGCTATTTTTAAAGGGTATGTAGACTTTGCGTCGTGTTGTCCCTGCCAACGGACATGCCACCACCTGGACTGCAGCGTCTAATTACATAGCACATCAGTTGTAGGTGGGGAAATGCCTGTCAACAGGTTGGGAAGGGTGGGAGTCTTGGGGTGTGGGGGGGCAACCCCCATTGAAAAATTAAAAGAAAGAGGCTATCACTGCATGGCAAACACGGGCGTCAAGAGTGAGCCGATGTTTGCCAAGCAGTGGAATGTCTGCAAATCTTTTTATCCCAATATGTCTAGTGAGCACACTTTCCCTACCTCTCAAAAAATGAAGCCAATCTTAATGGACCTAGGCTACATCTATAGTAAAGAACATAGTAGTAAAAAAGATAGCCAATGGAAATGAATGAAGTATTACTCCAATGGATGCTATGCACAAACAACACCAAATAATGAAGGGGAAAATGTCACTGATCACAATCACTTGCCATGGACAGCAGAGATTGAGCTGTCAGATCATCCAAGATTTTAAAGAGGCCTCAACGAATCACAGTGCTCCAAGTGGAACCAACCTAAAAGACTATGGGGCATATCTAGAAAAGCTATTCTGAAATACATAAAGTAGTACTACTTTACATGCTCAAAAATGCAATTCACAAACCACTGACCGGAAATCTAACCCATATGTCTCCCATCTTTCTGTACGGAGATCTCCACCACAGTGGCGGAGATCTTAACACACAGTGCTATAGGATTTAGCAATGACACAAAGGTAAGTAGTTGGAAAAAAAAAGGGGAATAATTAGTACAGAAATTGGTAGGCTTAAGTGAAGTTGATGGAAGGCTTAGGGAGGAACATATTAATGCCAAACAGCCCACCACATTTGAATAAACCAACTGCAATTCCCAAAATACACATTGAAATCTTCTACAGTAATGCTAGTGATATAACAGGCTCAAATGTACTCCAGCATAGCCTTGGAGGAAATGAAGCACCGTATATAGCCAATTGCTGGTACCGCAGTGCTATGCCAGAGAAATTAATAAATGACACTAACACATATGGAAAGGTGTAAAATAAATTAAAGTAAATAAGACTTTAAAATAAAGTTTATTTAGGTTATTTGTAAGTTTATTAATAAATATTTTATTAAAAAAGAGAGAACATTTTTATTTTTAATGTACTGGGTAAAACTTTCATAAAATATATTGTAACTAACATCCTTTTTTTAAGGATGTAAACAATGGTATTGTTATGATGTGATTTTCTTTTTTAATTAAAGCCTCTGATGTTATATTTCTAATTTGGTGGCATATTAGTTTATGGTGGGGGGTCTTAGTCCATAAGTGCATTTTATGTATGATAGATTGCAATACCGAGTGAGGTTGTGAACGAGCGTGTTTTAATTCTGCTCTCAAGGGGAAACATTTTACCTCTACTGTTTAGTAGTGCCCTGTTCCCTTTGGTTGTGGGGCCAACTCCCTAGTGTAATCACTAGTGGCCTCCTGGCCACCAAACATCACGCTCAGTGCTGCTGGGTCCCTTGGTGTTGGTGGTTCCACCTTCTGACTCCCAGTGGCTCTTCTACTGGTCCCCTGACGTCTGGCCAACGTCTTCCTTGCTTGCTCTGGAGGAAGCTAAATGCAGTCATATTTACACATCAGCTACATAGTTTAGAGGTCAATAGAAAAAGGTATCCAGATTAAAGAGTAAACAAATTAGACATTTTAGCATACCAATCTCAATGAAGGGCACATAATGGGACATCATAATGGGCCTGATTTTGATTTTGGCAGACCGGTTGCTCCATCACCAACGTCATAAATATTCTGTCTGCTTTATTACAAGTGCATTATATTATCAAATACTTATAATAAAGAGGATGGCATATGTGCCACTTTTGTAAGACTACCCATCTACAAACCTCAAAACCATGCATCATATCTGTTAGTGAAGTAATTTCAAGTGAAACGAAACGTCCTAAGTATGCACAATTGTAAGCGAATCTTAAACAGTGGTTCACATCTATACAGTTTTATGTAGGAGGACGCTCTATCACACATGTGAAATAAATGTTAGTCAAACCATTAGAAGTTAGACATGCTTTAATGCAATATGAACATTATGTATGTGTGAAGGACTGTCCCATCTGGGAAAATCAAAATCAGGCACATCTTGTTTTTTTTTTCTTCTGCTTAACATTAATGGTAACAGTAATGTTCTGCTTGTGGTGTATACTCGTAGCCCATGCCCAGCACAGCTATAGGGACCTAACCTGTAACTCAACCTCAGTGTGTGTGTGTGTCTGTCTTTGTCAAGGCCTATGTGTCTGTCACCTTTAGAATAATAATGTTTGCCTGGGCCTGGATGGGCAAGATAAAATACAGCTTGAAGTAATGGCCAAGGGATACTATATTTGTCACGGAATATAATTAAAAAGACAGTTGTGGAAGCATTATGGGACGTATTCACAAACTCCACTCTGTATTATGTTCTGTAGTACTACAGTTATAGTACAAACATACTAAAAATGTGATTCACAATGATGTGCCTCCACCTGTCCTGTCTTTTTCTCTGCAAAGAAACAGGGCCACTTAAGTGGCGATCTCCTTATGGTAAAGTATAGGGAAAATGTTAACAGTTCTGTTAAACTTGAAAAAAAAAATATATATGTTTATTTTAAATATTAATGTAAATTATATATATTTATTTTACACGTAGAACAAAATAAAAAGTCCCAGCACTATTAACTTAATTTTGGATTGAATATATAATTTAAACATATTCAATTAAATGAAAATTATTTTACTGAAGTTTAAATTATAAAAACCCTACCTGATGTAAAACATATTTTTTAATTATGTGTTAAAACATATTAAAACTGATGTTTAGAATTAATTCGAAATAATTACACATATTTTAATTCTATTTTCATAAAAATGTTTCACAAATTTTAAATTAAAAATATTATTAAAATATGTTAAAATAAATCAGAAAATGTTTTATTTTTAGATTTTTTGTTAAACATTATATTAAATATAGGTATATTTTTAACTATTTAAAATAATTTAATTTAACATTATTTCCCATTGGCTTTTATTGTAAGTCCTTACCTTCATTATTTTCTATGGGTGTTGCTGTATCAGTGGTTGGCCATGGGTGCTGCCGGATTTATTACAGCTCGTTTTTGGCAGTAGTAACTTTACCTTCATACATTTGGCTTCTCCACCTGTTTCAGTTGGTGAGACATGTATGTTTACTCTTTTGAGTATCTTTTCACTTGGATTTTGTGAACAGCTCAAAGTAGTAAAGTTACTCAAAAGTATAAAAGCAAGTTTATTAGTAGTAAATCTATACTTGTCGATTTACCTTTGTGAATAGGCCCATCATCTTTAATATTGATATGATCATGTGCATACACAGGCTGCAACTTTTTTGAGGGCATATTTAATCAGTAACAGATAACCCACCAACAAAGTTCAAAATACATTTTTGACAATGGGCTGATTTATAGTTTGATGGCTGTGTACTGTGTCACAAATGTGAAGAATATCACGTCTGCCGTACTACAAGTGCATTATATACAATGACACCAATAATGAGGTGAAAGAGATATGTGTCACACTTGTGATGCAGTAGCTGTCAACTAAACTCTAACTCTGACCCAAAGTCTGTTATATCCTCTGGCACTTGAAATAGGAACTTCGGAACAATTTTTATTATTGTGACGTTTCCTTGCAAACTGGAAAGAATGGGTAAAAACAACATACATATTTTTTCATGTGAATAAACTTACACCTTAGCCACTGCTCCATGGCATTCAGCTCCTCATCCAAATTCAGGGTAGGTCACTGCCAGAATGCACTGCATTATGTGGGTCATGGTCGCCTCACCTGATTTGTTTGCTGTGATGACCTTCCAAGTTTGGTCACAGCGATGTGGCAGGTCCACCGCTGAAGGTGCTCCCAATGTTTGGATGCTGTGCCGCTTCAAGACCCACTATTGTTGCACTTGCCTGGCAATGGCCCACCAGATCTTATTGTTGTTGTGGGGTCTATCCTACACAAAGGAAGATATGAAAATGAAAATAAAATCATTAATAATCATGTTTTGTTAAGCATCACAATTTACCAAACCTACTTATGTTTATATAATTTGATTTTTAATGACCAGATGTTGGTGTTACTGAATCTCAACTGATAGATATACTGTTCAAGTTATTGCAAGTGTGTAAACTGTAATAAGGTGGATGGGATATCTGTAACATTAAACATTATGAGGGCTTAAAATGTCAAACAACTTAGTAATTATGACTACTGTTGTGTTTTAATATTGATGTGAAAAGTATATGTTATTTTTACTTTGGCTGTCACTCAGTGCTGTGTGATGCCGTTAAGGACCATACCCAGACCCACATTAATTACTTTTTTGACAAGTTCTTCCAAAACGATGCAAAGGATAGGCTGTCTACTTTATTAGAAGTACCTTATAGAGTTTTTAATTTTTAATTATGTGTAGGGTCTATGTCACATTGTGATGGAATAGCCATTCTGCCAAACTGAAATTCAGTACCTTTGTGTTTTATACAGAGTGCACTCCATTCCAAATGTCATGGAGTACCCTGTCCACAAAAAAGAACATTATCAATGTCATCGTGAAAGTGAAGTGCAACGTGAATTATTAAAAACAACAGTCCCTATTGGCTTAGCAGTTGGAATGGCAACTTACATATGCTTCCTTGGATTTGATAGTGGCCTGTCCCAAAACCTTTATAACATTAAAACATCATTCAGAGTAAAACGTGACATGCTTAGTGAAACGAGGCATATTAATCATTTTGTCACTCTGATTGTAGTAGAACTGGACAACCACAAAGATTTCCGATGCCAAAGGGAAGGCCTGCTTGCCCCCACCAATGTCTGAAATAATTGTTTTTCATAACAGCATACCTGACTGGTAAAGTACAGTGCTCACGATGTTATACTTGTGTATGTTTTGCATTCATTCTTGTTTATAGAGTACATTACATACAACATGGAGTCATACTTGGGGGTTTGGTTTGCCATCGAAGATGACAGAAACAGCTTGAGTGAGCTCCGCTGCATGCCCAGTTCTCATCCTCCAGGATCCTAACTGCTCACCTCATCCCTGGACCCCGCAAAAACAAGAAGGTGACAGCTAAACTGGGGCTGTCGCGGACTGGGGTCCACACCCTGACTTGGCCCTCAAGGACTGCACCATGCCTTGGGACTTGATGTGGCTCATAGCTGGAGGTCGTGTGTGGAGGAGGTGCTGCAGGGGGAGATAAACTGGCACTCTGGAGAGAGATGGATGATCCTGGGTGTGCAAGGTCTACTGCTGGGACTGTGGCTACAGCCTGGTGATACGCAGCTGTTCTCAGCCCCGTGGTCTCAAGGCCGCCTCAAACATTCCCACAGTTCTGAGGGGAGCAAGCAAAGAAAGCACTGATAGGGGCACCCTGGATGGGGAGCAGGCATGTGCATTGGCATGCCCTCCATTTTCCTTGATTGCTCTCCTTGAGGCCTAGCTAGAGCAAGGGCGGCCCACCATATATGAGAGCTGTGTGGCGGGCTGGAAGAAGGGTGCAAACTTTAAGGGTTGTGCCCACTTGGCCCCCGTGCTGCATTTTCGAATGGGCATCGCAAGCGCAGAGACTCTGGATGAGTGGTAAGCCTAATAGAGATCACCGAGTTGGGGGATACAAGCAAGTGGCTGGCCGGGATGAGTGGTGAAAGGGAATAACATTAAGCCTGCTCCTGCTGCAGTGCCTGGGGAATGCACTTGAGATGCTAGGATGGAAAGTTGCTTTGCATTGGTGGACATGCCCCTGGCTCATCATTAGAGGTTGGGTTGACTTCATTCTGCTTCCAGCTTGTGATTGTAAGCCCTCATCCCCATCTGACTCCGTTTGTCTTGCTGCTGAGGAATCTTATGTACTCAACTGGGATCCTTATCCAACTGTTGCGCCACTGCCATTGGGTTTGGCTGCTCTGAGGGCCAGCAGGTCAGTGGAGTGCACTTAAGATTTGGATCTCTGGCTTGGGGTGACTTGCCTAGGATTTTGATAGGCATCTCTTGGATGGAAATTTCATTGCACCTTCTGCTCCATCATGGCTTTAGATAAAAAAAATCACCCGGCACTAAGCAAGACACCAAAGACAAATATGTCCAATCCTGGTGTGCTGTCTGTGGTACACTATTGCATCCTGGACTGGTATCAGCCATCATGTTGGAGACCGCTATTATCCTGCAAGCCATTATTTTTTCCAGAGAGGCTCATGAGGCCAATATCAGAGCACTGGGTGACGTCACTTTGCTAAGTCAAGACCTGAGGCAGGTGATGTACAGAATCACGGAGGCCGAGAGCCGCGTGTCGGAACTAGAAGACACAATCAAAACCCTACTTCAAATGGTGTCTAAACTTTCTGCAAAGTTAAAAAAGCTAGAGCCATGGGGGGCGCTATAGAGCCCTGCGGCAAGATGGCCGCACGATAGTGCTGCTCTGCCGGCCAGAATCAAAATCCGGCAATTATTAGCGGAACTAATCGACATCCGGGACATCGAAGATCAAAATCAGGCATCGGAATGTGAGAGCAACAGACTACTCATGCAGGAACTAAAAACCAGTAATTATTCGAAGGGAAATATCGCTACAATGATCACGCAGTACAAACAGGATCATACCAAGATGGCGCCGCGGCGATAAGGGGGAGGTGTCGAGATTATACACCAATCCGGAAACCACTGCGGGGAAATGGCGGACTAGAACCAGAGGTCCGGACGAGAAGAAGAGCTGAGTCCTCGGGCCCGCTCCTGCGGCACAGGCAAGTGCAAAGTGTAGGAATAACAGCTGAAAAAACTGCGAGCTGTGCGGCTGGTGCAGAACCCGGGGGCGGACTATCACGCTGCGCTAGTGCATCACTGCGGGGGCTACGGCCAGGGAGGACCGGACCAGAAACGACAACTCGGGCCGGGAAGCAGAGCTGTCCCCCTGCGCCCCCTCCTAGTATACAGGCAAGCCCAGACTGCGTGATAGCGGCTGTGGGGGCTGGAAATCTGCGGGGTCCATGTAGATCTCAACACTGAGTGAAAGTCAGGACCGGCGCGCGCGGGGACGTAACCGCTGCACGATTACCTGTGAGGCAGAGCTTGTCATACCTACTACATGGCCCACACTGCTATTGGGGCTAAAGTATAATATAAATAAGGCAAGAAACAAATGGCCCGACTTCTATATACAGTGGGCCACAGACAGCAGAACACGCAATGGATGCTACTCGGTGCCAGTAAATATGACCAACCCAAGCAACAGTACCCTGTATATGCGCATGGTTGTGCTCGACACGGAAGGGAACTAGGCTGCTCAATTCAAATAAACCCCCACATATCTGCATAAGACACTGCGCGGAACCAAAGCAGAGGGAAAACTGCACAAATACAAATAGGTACACAATAAAACAACGCGCAAGATTCTATTTACTCTGTCGCACCACCATGATATAAACCTAATACCGGAGATACCTACCCGGCTCGGCTGGAAGGGCAACATACCCCATTGCTATAAATACAAGTGGAGAATGCTGGTGAATGCATACAAAGACTGGGTTTGGAAACTCAACATGATCATATATCACAATCAACTCAAGGTGTGGAGGTTTGTCCACGGTCCAGGAGCTGTGGGTGGCTCCCTTCGCGCTGAGCGCTGGCTACCGCACGAGGCACCGAGAGGATGGGCAAGGCAGACAAACAGCAAACCAAACTATCGTTTGACTCTCGTCAGACCCCCAGATCTACAGTGCCACACTCGGACACTGAACTGGAGACAGACCAACCAAACACATCGAAAATGGAGGCCGCGCTACTAGCAATTCAACAAAGTCTGCAGGCTATTGATGGAAATATTGATACACTAACGATGAGAATGGACAATATGGGCACTAAGCTGGACAAGCAAGGAGCGCGCCTCGACACTGCAGAACAACGTATCTCCTCCGTCGAAGATGAATCGCATGGGACAGTGCAAAAATGCCAAGACATGGAAAAACTACTCGAAGATATCAAAGCAAAGAATGAAGATTTGGAGCCGCGCTCCCGAAGAAACAACTTACGAATAACGGGGGTGCCAGAAAGCACAAATACGGGTCGGCTTGAAGACTATGTCGAGACAATGCTCAAAGACATATTCGGAGCGGAAAACTTCTCTCCATTACTAATTATAGAGAGAGCACACAGAACACTGGTTCCCAAGCCACCACCGGGAGCACCACCATGCCCTATAGTTGCCAGAGTTCTAAATTATAGTGATCGCGATGTGACACTGCGTCTGGCCAGGGAGAAGTGACAGATCAACTATGACGGTAACATATTGTCCTTTTTCCCGGACTTTACTATAGCGGTCCAAAAAGCGAGAAGAGAATTTGATCACGAAAAGAGGAAACTACGCGAGATGGAAGTCCCATATGCAATGCTATATCCTGCAAGACTGAGAATTACGCATCAAGGGAAAATGAAAATATTCTCAACGCCGAAAACCGCCCAGGATTTCTTTAAACAGGTGCAAGCTAAGCAAAAAAATCCAAGACGTTCGCCTTACCCGGCACAATCACTGGAGTAAAGACTATGGTGAGTCATTTTGAAATACTATGAGACGGAGTGCTATATATTTCTTCATATGGTAGCAGACAATTGCCTGGGGTGCTAAGTGAGAGACTGCAGAGGCGAAACAGCAGAACAAATTTATAACCGAGGTTCGAGAACTTCCCAAGCCGCGAACCTGTGACTCAGAACTACCTTACCAAGGCAGCTCAGTTGGGCGGAATTATAGAGGTGGAAAGGTGCAGCATGATACTGAAATGTGGCAACGCACCTACAAAATATGTATAAATGTAGTGTAGAGTATTGTGACAGCTGTAGATCGCAAAAGATTAACTATGGTGTAATATTAGAATTGGATTTATCAGCACCAGTAATTTCTCCATAGCAAAGGATAATATTGCAAACTCCAATACAGGAGAAACGCTCACGTAACACACATGAAATGGCCGTCTATTAAAGGATGTTCCCCAAATATTGATATTCTGGCCACATCCGCACCGCGGATGGGAAAAAGGGTATCTAGCCGCCCCTTAAGGGTGTTCCCCAGCAAAGTTAAAATGTTGTATATCATTGTTTTGTGGGTATGTCTTTGGCATGATTGGGATGCTAAAGTGGGAGGGGGGGAAAGTTCAGGAGGTTTAACGGACATGTCATGTTATAAGATACTAATGCAGAAAGTGATTATAAGCAGAATCAATCTCGTCAAGCATAACAGAATACCCATACATAAAGCACGAATAGGTACTAATCAGGCACAACACAGACGCCAAATACACGAATAGCTTAATGACCCACTGTGGTAATACTTCGCCAATAACGCTCCTTACATGGAATGTCAGAGGGTTAAACAACCCCAGGAAAATTCGACAAATAATGACATATTTAGATAGGCACAAGATAGAAATAGCTATGCTTCAAGAAACACACTTAGCCAAAACAAAAGCGGGCGGGTTGGGTGGATGGGAAATGGGCAGAGACCGTAATAACATCATCATACTCTTCATATGCAAGAGGAGTCATGATACTCATAAAAAAAGGCGTGCAATTCCGGATTGATCATACAATCATAGATGAGCAAGGGAGCTACATAATAGCTAGTGGAACACTACGAGGATCAAGAATAGGGTTAGTCAATACATATGGACCAAATGTAGATGATCCAGATTTTTACACAAATATATGGAACAAACTGCGAGAGCTCCCGCAGATGGAATTCATATGGGGAGGTGCTCTGAATGTAACACTTAATGATGAATATGACAGATCATGTAATACCACAGAACATCACAAACAAGCAGCCAAAACAATACAAAATGGAATGGTGGAATTCCATATGGTTGACGTATGGCGTCTGCGCAATCCGCAGACACGAGAAAGCACACACATCTCCAAGGCACATGGAAGCTGGTCTAGGATTGACTACTGGCTAACGACAGATATAGCCAGCACATGGGTGCGCAAAATTAAACACTGCCCAAAAACATTATCAGATCACAAGCCTGTATTGATATCACTAGACATCCCGACTTACACACCACCGCCATATGTATGGAGATTTAACGCCAAGGCCTTGTTAGACCCAATATTTAATAACACACTCAGGGAAGCAGTGGAAGAATACTTCCGATTAAATAAAGAATCTGCAAAGGATGCAAGCTTACTCTGGGAAGCGTTTAAGGCAAGTATACGAGGGGTCTGCATTAGCACGCATGCAGGAATCCTGAGAGACATACGCACACAATTACAGAAATGTGAAAACAACATCAGGGACCTAGAAAACGAATATGATCGTACGCACCAAGCAGAAACACTAGGGAACATTAGAGAACAACATAACAACTACAAAGAACTAGCAGATAGAATCAAGTATATAACACACAGGCAAAGAGCCAGAGCATTCAGCGAAGGAGGCAGGCCAGGTTGCATACTGGCACAAAAAATACGAACCGAACATAAAGCACAGACTGTTATAAAAATAACAGATGAAACTGATGTAACACATTACGATACCAAAGGTATCCTAGAGGCGTTTGTGGAAACATATGGCAAATTATATGCCACATGTGACACTGCGGACACACAAGAAATCACAGACTACCTAAAGGATATAGCAATAGCATGGCTATCAAACGGCCAAAGAGAATACCTAGCACAACCAATCACAACGCAGGACGTGCAAGAGGCCATCAAAACACTACCTAATGGCAAAGCCCCCGGACCCGACGGATTTACTGGAGAGTTCTACAAGGAATATGCAGAGATACTAAGCCCATATATAGTGGAAATGTACAAAGATGCGTACAATAAACAGATTCTCCCGCCAACACTGAGAGAGGCACTATTGGTCGCCTTATTAAAACCTGATAAAGACCCGGAGCGGTGCGAGTCATATAGACCACTATCGCTTATTAACACAGACGCAAAAATATTGGCAAAAATCATAGCCACAAGATTACAACCACTTATGCAAAACATCATATTGCCAGATCAGTCTGGATTTATACCAGCAAGATCCACGGCACATAATATACGTACAATATTTGCCCTACAGCACCAATTAAACCCCGAACTAGAGGCAGCAGCAGCATTACTAGATGCTGCTAAAGCTTTAGATTCTGTAGAGTGGACATATTTATTCGTGATACTGCAAAAAATGGGTTCCCCCCCTATGTTGTTAAAATGGATTAAGCTATTATACACAAAACCAATAGCACGCATCAAAGTTAACAGACATATATCAGATACAATACAAATTCAAAGGGGAACAAGACAGAGATGTACACTATCACCCCTACTTTTTGCCACTGCCTTAGAACCATTAGCATGTAAAATAAGACAACAACATGTGGCAATGGCATTAAGATTTCACCTACGTCCCATAAGCATATCTTTATATGCAGATGACATGGTATTATATGTACGCAAGCCTAAAAACAACCTATCCCCATTGATGAGAGAGTACATTAAATTTGGGAGGCAATCTGGACTGCAAATTAACTGGAGCAAATCCACAGTACTCCCATTGACAGAAAGCACGAAACCACACCATATGGAATTTCCTTTGACATGGCAGATAGATCCTGTTAAATATCTAGGAGTATGGATTCATAGGGACCCCACTACTGTAATAAAAGTAAACTACGGAGTAGCAATAGACAAACTAGAAACGCAGATAAACAGATGGATTAGATTACCTTTGTCACTAGCAGATAGAATATCTATCGTAAAAATGGTGATACTACCAAAATTCCTATATTTATTCACTAATATACCAATAACACCACCAGCCCCAGTTTTTAGTAGACTAAAAACATGTGTGACAAGACTAATTTGGGCAGGTAAACAGGCACGCATAGGCTTACAAGCTCTAACATTACCTTACGCACAAGGAGGATTCACGACACCTGACTTATTGCTATACTATCTATGTGCACAAGCACAATATGCGCACTATTGGTACCACCCACCACGATACGTGCCACATTTGGCAGTAGAGGATGGGGATGCCCATCCAATACCACTCAGTAGCATAATAACACACCAACGGGTCCAGATTTCTAAAAATGAAATTAACTGCAGCTTGGTAGCACATAAGGAAAATAGCGCGTAAACTACCACTGTATGCGCCAGCTATGCCACTAAAACAACACCCGGCACTCTCCGTAACGCATGAGGCAGGGAGCATGGACATGCTACAACAGGTGGGGATCACAACACTAGGAGATTTATACAAAGACGGAATATTCCTTGAACCTAGTGACTTGACATACATTAGTAATCAAACGCTATTATTTAAATTTGCATACCACAGACCCCTTGTAGCAATTAAAAAATTATATCCAACTTTCCCAAGTGAGCCACCTACATTATTGCCACTACAAATGGTAATAAATAATCCGGATAACGCACACATAGTTACAAGATTATACAGAGCAGTACAGACTGAAATAGCAAAAGATACTAGTAAGTCGCAGGAACGATGGAATGCATTACTACCTACTCCTTTAAGTGCGGAGGATTGGAAATCCTGCTGTATGCTAACGCAAATGCTAACCCCGAATGGGAACTTATGCGTTATACACTATAAATACCTACATCAAGCATATCACACACCAGCCAAATTGCAGAAATATGGACTTCGAGAAGTAGCAAATTGTCGAAGATGTGGGAGGGACAATGCGAATTTTATACACCTAGCTTGGGATTGTAGCAAAGTTAAAGCATATTGGGAACAGGTTATACAAATACTGGGCCGCATGCTGGATTGTAAAATAGAATGCTCAATACCAATCTGTCTATTGGGACTGTTAACGCAATATAAGTCGACCAGACGTAAATTTGGTGTAGTAGCGTTGCTACTAGCAAAAAGGAGAGTGTCAATGCACTGGGACAGTAAAACATATCTATCCACATATACCCCTGAAAAGGACTCAGGGTAGGGAACAAGAGGCGCGGGGTACTAGGAGAGGCAGCCTCCAACATGCAATGTTTACTACAAAAAACCTCTCCTAGTTCAGTGACCTAAGTGCTTACAAAGTTATGTGAGTGCTGGCATCTCACAAAAAGTGAAAGACTGGTCTCACACACCACCTGGTGTCATGCTTCATCATTGACCAGTCCTCGCCCCCTAAAAACTTGGTTTGATAAGGGGCGGGCATACACCTGAAGACAGGGATGCACTTCTAAATCTAAGTGGGGGCCCTTATAAAAGAAGTGAGTTAAAAAACCATTACAGATGTCAAACTAAATTTTAATGTGACTGGCATCCATGTGGTTATTAAAAACAAAAATACGGTGAAAATAAGGAAAATTACCTTTATAAGGGGCCCCACTTAGATTTAGAAGTGCATCCCTGTCTTCATGTGTTCTCCCTGCAAACTATTGCTGCAAAGGGTTCTATTGCCGACGCAAAAAGTGTTGGGGGGAGCAGGCATCCCTGTCTAGTCCCTCAATAGATTTTGTAAGCAGAGGAAATAATGTTTCCAGTGCGGATCTTTGCAGTGGGATTGGAGTACAATAACTGGATCCATTGGGTCCACTTCTTTCCCATGTTCATATGACAGAGGACCCCCAGCTCAGGGTGTCAAACACCTTTTCAAGGTCTATTGACATTACCATAACTTCCGCCCTGTTGTTGCTCGGTGTCTTCTCTAGCACGTAAATAGGCATCTACCATTCACCAATGTTTTCCTACCAGGTATCAATCCTATTTGATCTGGGTGGATCAGGTCAGTCGTCAAGGGCAGCAGTCGGGTGCCCAATACTTTGCTCAATATTGTGTAGTTTGTTCAAGAGAGACAGTTCTTGTTGGAAGATCTATCTGTGTGTTCTCTGTGTGGCTTAGGGAGCAAAACCAGCAACACAGCATGCACAGACTGTTATAAGGTTCCTTCTTCCAGTGCAGTGGTATATAGTTTGGCCAGGTGTGGAACCAGGATGCCTGAATATGTATGATAGAATCCTACTGGCAGACTGTCGGACTCCAGAGCCTTTCCCCTGGCCAGGTCTTTGATTGCCGCTCAGGTTTCAGGTTCCGTTATTGCAGATCGCAATTGTTCCCTATCATCAGTGGAGACCTTTTTCAGGGCTCTTCACTGTAGGTAATTCATTATAGTTTGCTCGGGGGCCTCCTTTTGCCGTGTAGTAGTCAAGGAACACTTCATTTATTTTAGACTGAGAGGAACGAATGATGTCCTGGGAGTCCCTCATTTGGGTAATGATGGAGTCTTGCTGGTGAGGTTTTATGAGCCAGGCCAGTAACTTGCCCACTTTGCCACTCTCTGTGTGTTGGTGGCATAAATATTCTGTGTAGTATATGCACCATAGCATCTCTACTAGTGTCATGTAATATTCCCTGGCTGCAGTCAGTGCCTCATTCAATGTGTTGTCATGGAGCACAGCGTTTTCTAGGTTTCTGAGATCTGAATCCATGGCTCTCAACTCCCTTTCTGGGGTTTTGCGGCTACCTACCATTGCACTGACACAATGGCACCTCACCACCACCTTTAATGCTTCCCATTCCAATAACACTGAAGTGGCCTTGATGACATTTTCCTGAAAGTGGTGCAGTATCACTTCTCAAAATAATTCTCTGAATGTCTCATCCTCAAGCATGACCCCTTAGATAGTGCAGGCCTTTTTGCTCATTAGCTCTATAGGCGAAAATTAGGGCTTTAAATTTGATCCGACTCACAATGGACAGCCAACGAAGACTGCGCAAGGATGCTGCAACTGAGGTGCGAGCCGGAATCTTCAGAATCAACCGAGCTGCAGCATTCTGAATGATCTGCAGACAGTAAAGCAGATATGAAGGCAGACCTAGGTAGAGGCTATCTGTGTAATCAAGTTTTGTGGTTATCAGGGCATAAATGACAGATTTACGATTTTCCTTAGGAATCAAATGGATCATCTTTCTGATTGATTTCAGTGTGAGGAAACAACTGGCAGAAACAGCCCTCACCTGAGGTTCGTAGGATAAGTTGGAGTCAAATTTGATTCCTAACCACAGATGAAGATGTGGGGGGGGGGGGGTGCTAGCTCAGAGAGCCACCAGTTGGAAGCATCTGGGAGACAGTCAGTGCCAAAAGAGTATCTCCATTTTGTCCAAATTTAGTTTAAAGCAGCTCCCATTTATCCATTCGCCAACGGCCTTCAGACAACCCTTGAACGCAGACAATGCTCCCATATCCTTCTCCTGGAATGCATGTCGTCCGCATATGAGATAGCCCTTATGCCCATGCCTCCACCAGATTAGCCAGGGCAGCCAAATAGATATTAAAAAGAGTAAGGCTCCGGGCGGAGCCATGGAGTACCCCGCCCACAAGTGTTTTGGCGGAGGACATGAAGGGGGGGAGATAAATAATTTGTGATCTTCCCTTTAGATAGGATTTGAGCCAGGACCAAGCTCGGCCTTAAATGCCCGCATTCCATAGTCTAGCCGTAAGAATGAAATGGGAGACCGCATCGAAGCCCGCTGGCAAATAAGGAAGGAGAACCAAGGCTACTGACCCCTGATCAAGATTGTCCTTGATGAATTCAGTTACCTCCAGGAGTGAGGATTCCGTGCTGTATCTAGCACGAAAGCCCAACTGAGTGTCATGGAGCAAATTGTTGTTTTCCAAAAAACATGGAAGTTGCCAGTTGGCCCACTTCTCCAGCATTTTAATGGCAGCAGGCCTGAAGTTGCTATGCATCTTGGGGTCAGCATCAGCTGTCTTCAGTGGAGTTAGAAGCACGACTTGCTTCCAGGTCTGTGGCACTGTAGCTGCCTCCAGCGATGTGTTCATCAAATTATTAAAAATGGGATTGATCCTCGGTGCCAGTTTGAGGATATCCAGGGGGCATGGGTCAAGTGGGGTTTTATGACAGAAGTACGAATGGTTTTACCACGTGTGCCTCTACCACGCAGCCCAACCACGAATGCGTCTTAACCACGCCTTCCTTTACCATGCATGCCTTTACCACGAGATTTTGTGGTATAGGCATGAATGGTAAAGGGGTATGTGTGGCTAAGGTCGCCACTACCCCGCCTCCCCCCAGACCACCCCCATCCCAGCCCCCGCGCTGTCCCTTAAACTACCCCAACCCCTTCCACTGCCCTAAAACCTACCCCGCCCCCACAACTAAAAACAACCCCAACTACCCATTCCCCTCCCACTGCCTTAAGGCCTAAAACCCTACACTACCCTGACCCCATTGCCCCCCAGCCATCCCTTAAACTACCCCAACCCCTTCCACTGCCCTAAAACTTACCCCAACCCCGTCCTAAAAATGAACTCATCTACCCATTCCCCTCCCACTGTCCTAAGGCCTAAAACCGTGCACCCTATCTTACACTACCCCGACCCTCCATCTCCCTGCGCTGTCCCTTAAACTAATCCAACCCCTTCCACTGCCCTAAAACCTACCCCAACTACCCATTCCCCTCCCACTGCCCTAAGATCTAAAACCCTACACTACCCCACCCCTGCACCATGCCCTAAACTACCCCAACCCCTTCCACTGCCCTAAAACCTACCCTGACCCCCGCCCTAAAAACGAACCCAACTACCTATTCCCCTCCCACTGCCCTAAGGCCTAAAACCCTGCACCCTAAATTACACTAACCCAACCCCCATAGCCCCCCCTGCACTGTCCCTTAAACTACCCCTACCCCTACCCCTTCAACTGCAACCAAAACCTACCCGACCCCCTCCCAGCCCTAAAAACTACCCCAACTACCCATTCCCCTCCTACTGTCCTAAGGCCTAAAACCCTACACTACCCCACCCCCGCGCTGTCCCTTAAACTACCCCAACCCTTCCACTGTCCTAAAACCTACCCCGACCCCGCCCTTAAATCTAATCCAACTACCCATTCCCCTCCCACTGCCTTAAGGCCTAAAACCCTACACTACCCTGACCCCACTGCCCCCTGCCATCCCTTAAACTACCCCAACCCCTTCCACTGCCCTAAAACTTACCCCAACCCCGTCCTAAAAATGAACTCATCTACCCATTCCCCTCCCACTGTCCTAAGGCCTAAAACTGTGCACCCTAACTTACACTACCCCGACCCTCCATCTCCCTGCGCTGTCCCTTAAACTAATCCAACCCCTTCCACTGCCCTAAAACCTACCCCAACTACCCATTCCCCTCCCACTGCCCTTAGGTCTAAAACCCTACACTACCCCACCCCTGCACCATGCCCTAAACTACCCCAACCCCTTCCACTGCCCTAAAACCTACCCTGACCCCCGCCCTAAAAACGAACCCAACTACCTATTCCCCTCCCACTGCCCTAAGGCCTAAAACCCTGCACCCTAAATTACACTAACCCAACTCCCATAGCCCCCCCTGTACTGTCCCTTAAACTACCCCAACCCCTTCAACTGCAACCAAAACCTACCCGACCCCCTCCCAGCCCTAAAAACTACCCCAACTACCCATTCCCCTCCTACTGTCCTAAGGCCTAAAACCCTACACTACCCCACCCCCGCGCTGTCCCTTAAACTACCCCAACCCTTCCACTGTCCTAAAACCTACCCCGACCCCGCCCTTAAATCTAATCCAACTACCCATTCCCCTCCCACTGCCCTAAGGCCTAAAATCCTGCACCCTAATTTACACTACACCAAACCTCCACCCCTCCTGCGCTGTAATTAAACTACCCCTTCCACTGCCATAAAACCTACCCCGACCCCCTCCAAGTCCTAAAATAAAACCCCAGCCCCACTTACCTCACCGCGGCGTCTTCCTGCTTCTGTCTTCCAGCAGCTAGACCGCGCACTGCCTTAACCACGCATATGCATGGTTACGGCATATGCGTGGTTCAGGCAAGCATGGTAGAGCTTGCATAGTCGGAATACGCGTGGTTTAGACCGCGGTGCTCCGACTGTATCCGGTCAAGTGGTGACCCAGATTTACAACTGGCCAGAAGAGTAGACAAGTCTTCAAGGGTAAGGGGATCAAAATTAGATATTGCAATATTATTCGGTTCCACCACAGAGGCGCCATTGTTAATACGACGTGCTCTTATGTTCGCAGCCCTGCTCCCTCATTACAGATAAAAGCGGGAGATGCCGCGGACACATAAATTTGTGTTAAAATATAATTCCACTACTTTTATTTAATTTGATACATCATTTTTTTTTTGTGTCGTAACTTTTTATTGGAACAAAACCATACAACAATTGCACAGTATGGTACATAGGTAAAAAGCACCAAGCAATACAATGCAGTGCGAAGGAGCAAGGGAGAGGGGGGATGGTGGGGTGAAAAGTAGAGGCGCGTCACAAATGAAATCTAAGGGAAACCAACATCACCAATGTTGGACACCCCCTTGGGTAGCAAGGGTCGAGGGGGTCATCTGTCTGGGAGCTGTGCGAGGGGGAAGGGCAGAAGGGGTCGATACGTCCAGTCTGCAGGGAGGGGAGAGTGGAGATGGGGTTTGCTCCCGACGACTGAATAATATAGATAAGGAGGGTCGGGGAGAGGAAGGAGAGTGCATTGGAGTGGGGAAGGGGGAGTCCCGCTTCAATAAAGCACTCTCCAGTGGGAGAGGAATGGCGAATACTCCAAATGTCAATGTAGGGGAAGACAAGGGGTTACGATGACGATGCCCCTCTGAGGAGGGGTCTGCATGCCTGCATGTCCGGGGGAGGGTGTGGGGGGAACGTGTGGGGGTCTGGAAACTGGGGATATAGGAGATACAGGAGAAGGGAAAGGGAAGGGGGTAAGGGAGGTTTGGGATGGGGGTAAAGGGTGCCGGGGGAGGTATGAAGGCCAGAAGGCGGGGCTGAAGAGGGGCGGGGGAGGAAAGAAAAGATTGAAGGGAAGAGACCAATGAGGGGAGTGAAAAACAACAAGAGGGAGGAAGGGAGGACGTGATGGAGGGAGGCAGGAGGGGAAGGTGGTGGGGGAGAGAGAGATCAGCAAGGCACGGGTGGGGGAGGAGGGGATAGAAGGCCTCACTCAGGAATGGCAAGAGTCGGCTACACAGCACGTAAGGACACTGATCTCAGTGCCCGCGGTGGGATGCAAAGGGGGGGATGGGAGAGGAGCAATGGCCATGGTACCCTCCACTTCAGGGGCCCTCTCTCAGGAGTGGGGCCCATGTATGCGTGAATACCTCAGCCTGGTCTGGTAGGTTGTAGATAACATGTTCGTGTGACGCCATCTGTATCATTGCCACCGTCCAGCCTTCCAGTGATGGGAGCACGGATGACCTCCATTGGCGGAGAATACACGTCTTGGCCATAGCCAGGGCTGTGTGGAGGAGGTGGCATTGTGGGCGGGATAGGTCCAGAGAATCCCCAGTGTCGTGCAGGCGAATGACTGTAGTGGAAAGGGGAAGTTGCAGTGGCATACACGCTCCCAAAGTGTTCCCTATATGGGACCAGAAAGACCGGATCGAGGGACACTCACTAAGGATTTGAGTGATATCGCAGCGTATTTTCGCCCATCTCCAGCAGTTCACGTGTGGTAGGAGTCCTGCACTGTTCAATTTTGTCAGTGTTCAGTGACAGTTGTGGAGCATTTTGAAGAGGCAGAATTTTAAGTAGGCTTCCCGGGTGCTCCTATCCAGGGCGTCCAGAATGTTAGCCCAGTCCTCTTCCTCCAGGGTGATCTGCAGGCGGGTCTGCCATTTGGCTCTGAGGCTGCGTAGAAGAGGTTGGCAAAAGAAATGGCCCGAGAGTACTCCGTAAAGCCCCGACGTTACTCCCTTGTGGCGGCTCCACGTCGCCAGGAAGGCCACTATTGGCGATTATTGTAGTGACCAGGGCGGGGCCCAGGCAGCATCGCAGGCAGTGCCGCAGTTGCAGGTAGCACCAGGCTTGCCATGGATGAAGACCAAACTCCTCCTGTAAATGGCCAAAGGGTTTCAAATCCCCATCATGTAAGATTTGGTCCATGGTTTGGATGCCCGCCTCCATCCAAGGGGTGCAGTGTAGGGTCCAGCCACCAATATGCAGACCATCATTACCCAACAATGGCGCCTTAGCATGTAAGTGAGAGTCCACCCTAAAGAGGTGGTAGGCGCGTGACCAGGCTTTTTGCTTGGCCTGTAACACAGGGTGCAGACTACGTGGCTGGGGGATGTGATCCCCATAGAGAAGGTTAAGTACCTCACTCCCCGAGAGGAGCGTTCGTTCCATGAGAATCCACTGCGGTGGGTCCAGGATGCTGGGGAGCAAGTATGCCAGTTGCGAGAGGTGAAGATCCAGGGCATAATGTTCTACTGACAGGAGACCCAAGCCTCCACTCGAACGATGCGCCATGATCTTGGAGGCAGCCAACCGGGGTCTCGAGGAGCCCCACACGAAGGACCAGATCCATGCGTCAATGAGAATGGTGGCTAAAGGTACTAAAAAGGGTAGCATGCCCAGTGTATAAGCGAACTGCGGTAGAGTGACCATTCTCACCACCTGCACACTGCCCCACATGAAGAACCCCAAGAGAGACTACTTCTAGAAGTCCAGTTTCATCTGGGCTAGCAGGGGGTCCAGATTGTCTGACACCATCCCATCCAGCCCCCTATTGACCAAGATCCCCAGGTATTTGAGACATGAGGATTTCCAGCGAAAAGGGTGGCCATGGATCACCGCTTTCGTAGTGCCGGATGAGAGTGATAGTGCCTCTCTCTTGTACCAGTTCACTTTGTAACCGGATAGAGCCGCAAAATCATCGATGACTTCCAAGAGGGCCGGCATAGAGCGGGGGAGGTCCGTGAGGGTGAGCAGGACATCGTCGGCGTAAAAATAGATCTTGGACAATCCGCCTGTGAGAGGTACGCCCGTTATGCGAGTCGAGTGACAGATAGCGGAGGCAAGGGGTTCCATGGCCAGAAGAAATAGGAGGGGGGAAAGGGGGCAGCCCTGATACATCAGTCTTAATAATTATGAATGCATAGTAAAAAAAAATATTTTTTACTTTAGGTGGGAACTTACTCTTAAATTTATACTACATAAAAATGTAATATATTAAAATTAATTAAGGATTTAATTCAAAATTATGTTAATAGTGCTGTAGCATTTTTTATTTTGTTCTTCATTTAAAATAAATAAAATTATTTACATTAATATTTAATATAAAAATATGTTTACTACTTTTTCATCAACTTTAATAAACATTTTTAATGTTCTCTATTCTTTACCATAGGGAGATTCCCACCCTGACTGTGGAGTCTCCCTGTGGTAAAGTATAGCCAGTTCTCCAAAAAAGAGGAAAGTTATTACTAGGTGCAGCAGCAGATTTACATGAGTGAATTTCTATGTGTAAATATACTTTGTGAATAAGACCCAGAATTTGTAAACATTTCAGTCTCAAAATGTGTTTTTTCCAACCTTTGCATGCCCGCATCTAAATAACAAAAATTGGTAAAGCCAATATGTCTGGTAAAGCCAATAGGTCTAGCCTATATACACATCGGCAGTATGTAGTCTCTTGCTAGCCTGAAATATGAAGTGTAATCAATGTAACCACAATCTACTGAATCAGTGTAATCATAATGCAATTGCTTGCACACTCGAAGTAACTAATCTCTCTGGAAATATTCTATCAAAAATATACAGTTTGAGCTTGTGCTACACACAGTTCATTATCTTGGTTTTACTATTTGGTGACTGGAGACAGTGTACACAAAGAAAAAACAATATCTTATATGTTAATGTGCATAAATATGTTCATTCTGAAAAGTACTTTAATATTTATGCAAAACACTTGGCAATGGATGCATATCTATAATACGAAAGTTTGCAAGAATGATGCAGAATCAACACACAACAGTCATTTACAGAAATTCTAAATGTCAGACCCTGTGATAGGAAGCACCACACAAAAAACATATTCTTACTGGCCAGTGGCGTAGCTAGGCACTCTGCCGCCCGTGGCGGTCCCTGCCTTTTGCCGCCGCCGAGCGCCTAAGAGCAGGGGGGGGGGGGGGGTGCTGGCGATAAATTTACCTGCCGCCCCCAAATCTCGTGCCGCCCGGGGCGTACCGCCCCCTCCGCCCCCCCCTTGCTACGCCAGTGTTAATGGCTGTAGAGTACCTTTTCTCTTTCTGTAAAAAAAATCATTGTGCAGCACATTTCTGATGCTGTGGACAAGCAGTTAAGAAAAGAACAGCTTGGGTTCCGCAAGTGCAGAGGGTGTGTTGATCAGATCCTTACTCTACGCAACATCAGAGAGCAGAGCACAAAATGGCAGAGACAACTATACATCAGCTTCATTGATTTTGAGAAAGCCTTTGAGAGTATCCACTGTGACAGTCTCTGGTACATATCTAGAGTCTATGGCATACCGCAGCAAATAGTTCTCCTCATCAAGAGCTCATATGAAATTTTTACCTGCAAGATGGGAGATAGTGAGTATAGCTACAAAGTCAGGACAGGGGTGCATGATGTCAGTGGTGCTCTTCAACCTAGCCATTGTCTGGGTGATGCGACGCACAGCTAAAGACCTAGCCAGAGGCGTCAGATGGACCTTATTCTCTACACTTGAGGACCATGACTATGCGGATGGCCTAGCCTTGCTATCTCATACACACACCAGCACTGGCAGGAAAAGATGTCTCGCCTCAACGTCTATGCACAGCAAGTGGGCCTGAAGATCAACATGAAGAAATCAGAAGTCATGCCACTCAACATCCCAAACCCTTCACCAATCAAGGTGGATAGAGAGGACATAGCCATGAGATGGGTAGGACACACCATCAGAAGAAAACATGACTCTATCACAAGAACAGCTCTCCACTGTACCCTACAAGGCAAGCTGAAGAGACGCAAGCCAAAGAACACCTGTAGATGAACTGTGGAAACAAAAATAGACCACAGTTGGGGAACTGCACAGAAACTTGGCCAAGACAGACAGAAGTGGAGGTCCTTTGTTGCTGCCATACATGCCAATCGGCATAACGGGCAGTGAGTAAGTATTCAAATGTTTGAACCAGTGACTTCATAAATGGAAAAAGTCAAAGCTGCCCTAGACAATACGACGTGCTTGTTGCCCATGAGAAGCATAAGCCTAAAGACAACAACATTTTTTGGGATTCCTGATGGCTGTTGTATTGTATTTCCATTCTGCTGAAAAATAGTCAGGAAGGCTGCTGCATTGAAATCTAGCTATGTCTGGCATGGTATGTTGTACATTTCAGTCGACAGTGTGGGCTCAATAGCATTATATGGGCAGCTGCTGGGCCCTCTCAAGAAGTAATAAAATCAAATGACATTTTTAGAAAACAAAACAAACACATGGATTGACCTAATAGCACAGAAAATAATATTGGAACAAAAATGGGCATGGAAAACTCCTTTAGTCAAGTATTTGGGATCAAACCATGCACAGTACGATTTATAAACGCACATGTAGCAATTGAACCAAGAAGATGATCTCCTCTGCATTCTGCATCACTCTCATGATGCCTTTTCGTACTATTGAAAGAGGAAAACCAGCAATAAGACTGATGCAGTGAAAGAAGCAGTGCCCGGGCAGGATATTGTGCACTTCAAGCCCCACAGAGGCCCCGGTAGCAGTGTCTGAGGATCTGCTGGTTGGGCCTTCACAAAAGTTATAAATAAAAACATTGTCATTTATTTCAGAAGCAAAAGGTAATGTTTGAAAACACACACCCATCATTATACAGGCTCTGGCACTGAAGGGGTCTATTTTGTGGAGGCATGCACATTGTGTACCAGCATTATAACGTCACTCACAGTGAGGGCAGCCAATGGCTAAAGGGGCCTGTCTTATTGCCCATGCCAAATGCTCTGGTTGGTGGAAGCAAACTGTGAATGGCAAATTAACAGATCAATGAAAGAAGACCCCTGCCAAAAAGTCCTTATACGTACATATGGTATATATAATTTTTTTTAAATAACCATATTCTGGAGAGACATTAAAGCTGTCTCAATGGCCAGACATAAAATGTAGTAGGGAAGCAGCAGTATATACTCTCTCAATTGGGTCATATGTACCAAGGTAACACTTCAGAATCGCTATAGAAACAAAAACGCACAAGGTCAGAGAAAGAAAATCCTTTTCCACACAGAAAGGCATGATTTGAGATGCACAGACAAAAGTGAACTTTATGATCCTGAATTAACGCACAGTCCATTTGTTAAACCTGAGCAGTTCTAATAATGACATTTCATTTAACAATGCCCTTTGTCTTTTCAGTTCATCAGTTGCCCGTTTCGGTAATGAACTGCAGTCATACCACTCTGCTTTTACTCCTAATGCGAGGCTGAGATGATTTGCCTGGCAGTGGAGCATGGGGCTATTATTCAGATTAGAGTCTGGAGAGATGATAGGACACATCACACATTCTAATTGTGTGACACCTATTAAAACCACGTATAGTTAAATGTACCCAGTGACTCAGTTTAGCTTTTGTGAACAAGTAAAATAAAGTCAAATTGGTTTTCAAATGTAAGTCTGTACACTGTGGGCAGCAGACCAAGTTTTAGCTGGAACACAAATATATGAGAATTTCAGATAGTTTGAATATGAGTCATTAACAGTTCACAAATATTGGCTAACATCCATTGGCGGCTAAATAGGTCGTGCAATATGATGCCAAGCCCTATTACCGGTTGGAAAAGGAAGCTACTGCCCCAGCAATGTCATGCCGCGCAAACACAAACTTCAAAAGAAAAATAAAGCACAGATGACTGATCAAAAATGGTAGTGTAGGAATTGAGCCAGGCACGATTAGGTAAATGGAAAATATAAATGCAGAATATAAGGCACATAGTACAGAGCGGCTGTCGGAACAGAGGCCTCCAACTGTCAAAATACAACACTCAAAAACAACATTGTATTCTAGAGTTTTATGCAGATAGACGTAACTCAGAATAGCTGAACGATCGTGGCGATTCTCACCCTCCCTTGAACATCTCAAACACCTGAGATCTTCGAGGCGCACTTACAACAAACGAATTATAAATTTGAAGGCGAATTTCTTTCAAAACCAATTAGATAATGCTAGATATCATCCAAAAAAGTTGTTCGAACTTGTCAAGCAATAATCCAATGGGCAACCCATCCCTGCCCCTACAGGCTCTAATCCACAGCTAAACTGTAAAGATTTTGCCTCCTTCTTCATTGAAAAGACAAGAAAGATCAAAAGCGACCAGAGCACAGTTATGGAGCCTCTCACACATCAGATTAGCACCCCCCCGCTCGGGATCGCTGAATCACCTTGTCTCTCAGCTCTCACCCCTAAAAGCAATGCCTCATGGATCACATTCAAAACCTTTGATGAAAGCACCATTCTCAAAATACTAACAGCACTAAAACCCTCAAACCACTTTAGCCACCCTCTAACAGTGAATGTATTTAGGGAGGTCAAATGTCCCTACTCCTTCTCTGGACCATATTGTAAATGCCTCACTACTCCAAGGATCGATCCTTGACTGCCTTAAAACTGGGCAGATAACCCCCATTTTGAAAAAACCCAAACAATTTCCGCCCAATCACTAATATGCCAACACTGGTGAAGCTCCTAGAGAATTGTATCCAGGTACAACTATGCAACCACGTTGATCAATTCAGCCTCCTAGCTCAATTCCAAACCAGCTTCCGCTAGGGCCAAAGTACTGAATGGGCGCTCGATCACATAGATGATGATGCCCTAAAAATGTTGGATTAGGAATGAATCTTGCCTTCTTATCCTCCCCGACATCTCATCAGCCTTCAATACGGTCAAACAGGATGGGTTTATCAGGGTCCATCTTTAACTGGTTCACTTCTTTTCTCCACAACAGAACCCAAAGAATAAAAGTCAATATGTCCCTAACCAACCCTACACAGGTCACACTAGGGGTCCCACAGGGGTCCTCGCTCTCACCCACTCTCTTTAACCTGTTCATTGAACCCTTAACTGAATTGTCGAATTTTTCTAATATCCACTGCCACATGTATACTGATGACACCCAACTGTACCTAAAAATCTCTTCCCCTGAAGATATTAGATCTCTCAACACAACCTTACAAAAACCGCAAACTGGTTGACCAGTAACCACCTCAAACTAAATGCTCTCAAAACAGAATTTCCCCTTGTTGCTCCACCCAAACACCAAACGGATATCGCAGAATGGATTAAACAAGTAACAGCTCTTAACTGCTCACCACACATCATAAATTCAATGAGATCTCTAGGAAGAAAGCTTGACAAGAACCTGAACATGCAGGAGCACATCAGCTCTATAACCAAAGGAGCAAACTTCCACTTGAACATCTTAAGAAAAATTAAACCCTCCCTTCCCCTTGATGACCTTAAGTCAGCTGTCCAAGCCCTAGTGATTCCCAGATTGGACTATGGAAGTGCAACTCTCTGTAGACTTTTGAAAATGCAAGCTGGCGCCACTAAGGGGCTCTCTCAACTCTGCTGCAAGACTCATCACAGAATCAAAAAGAAACAATCACAACACTCCAGATCTAAAATCCTTAAACTGGCTCCCATTTGAGGCAAGGATTCACTTAAAAATCGCTTGCATGACCCACAAAGCCTTACACTTCAACACCCCGAGATACCTTGCACAAAAATTGGAGCTATAGGGTGGCTGTAGATCATCTACAGTCACTAGCACCCTACAGCTAAAACCACCAAAATTCTATAAAAAGAAAACATATAACCGAGCATTCTCAGGTATTGCCCCAAGAATCTGGAACACCCTATCCCCTGAAATCAGACTGAACCCCTCTACTGCTCAATTCAAGAAAAAAGTAAAGTAATACTGATTGAACAAATTTCTGCCTTCGAATCCACAATCTCCATGCCTGAACACGATGGGATCCCTTAGTCTTGTATGTTTGCTTACCATTCACATGTTATATTCCTTTTTTTTAATGTCTTGGACCCTATGATGGTCCCTTTTAGGGCTTCTTTCATACTGTGTTTCGGCCTTGATGATGATGTTGTTCTTTATACTACCTGTCTTCTTAAACACTGTAAAGACTCTGATACCCGCAGGGGTCATGTTTGCACTATATAAAACTTTATGAATAAATAAAAAATAAAAACAGGAGCTAACAAGTGAGGGAAGAGAGAAAGGGAAAAAGGCAGCAAAGGATAAGACACTCCTTCTTCACAAATGGAAAAACAATTTGAAGGAGAGGGGACAAATACTGAGAGAAATATCAAATAATGTAAGTAAATAAAGATAATTATTGCAAAACTAAGGCAGATTGCTATTTGTGACCCCTGTCATTGGCTACCAACGCAGAAATGTTGTCCTGCAAGGAACAGCAGGCCACCATCCCTATGTTTGCGTTCCCAAACAAAAAACTTTTTATTAAAGCAGCCCGTGTTCCTTAGAGGAGCAGATGCTGCTTAAAAAAAAATATTTCCCTTTGCAAAAATGTCATGGGTAGCAGACAGTGGCCCATGGGGCGACTGCCTGCTTCCTCTGAGGTGGCTGACACAATTTTCAAAGGGAACGGTTATCCAAAGGGCTCCATTACCACCCGCTTTGAGGTGCTAGTAACTGATCAATGATTTGCTGCAACAATTGTGGTCACCAACCATTCATATATACCATACTGAGTTACAATTAAGAGGATACGCCCCTTTCATGACCCTTCCTAATTGTGATTAGGTAACCCACTTGGGAGTCCGAAATGCTTTTTGGAAGTGCAAAATCATTTTAATGCAAGCCAAAAAGCCATTTTGCTGTTGCAAATCCTGTGATTTTGGGCATTGAAGGGTTTGTGATCACAAGATGGTTTTGTACATCTGACCCTATGTCATTGTTTTATTCTATCAGCAACAGAACTTTCAGTGTTGCAAGGAAAGCCAAAATGAGGCACTTTACAGGAAAAATACCATGTCCTTAGAGGACCTGTGGTGTTAAAGGGTCAGTAATCCATTGATTAAAGTTTTGGTGGCAGCTGATGTTTTGAAGCTAGGCAAGCAAAATAATTTTTTCAGAAACCTATATCCAGACTTGAGCTATATTGTGGCTGGAGGAGATGTTGGGGACAGTAGGATCTAAAATAATCAGCCATTGAAACAGGACTATGAAATGGTCCTACTATGTTCCAGAGAGTGGTGCCAAAATGACTGTACTCTCCACATTTGTAAAAAGGGGGTCTAGAATGTGGCCTGCTAAGTGGGTAGGGATGTGGAAAAATTGATAGAGGCCATGCATTTTAATATCCTCAATAAAGTTGCCTGAGTCTCTAACATTCAAGGTTCTAGATGGTAGGTGAAATCTCCTATAATTGAGAAATTAGGGGCTTCCAAAGTAAAAGATGCAATGAGTTCAGGCATCTTAGAGCGGGGAACGTCCTCTTGGAAGGGGTGCCTATAAATAAGAGCTCTACAGAAAGCAGAAATATACTTTGATCCTACCTTAAACTTGAGTATTCGAGCCATTTGAGGGAACTGACTGGCCAAATAGTACAATTAAGTGTTGAGCAGAAAAAGATGGGCAGTCCTCTGCCTTGCCTGTTAGGTCTATCTTGTCTTTATGTAGAGTAGCCCTGCTGGGTGGCTAAAGAAATATCAGGATTCAAATTGGGTTAAGCCACGGTAATGATAAGAAGGCTAGATCCGGAAAGTGCCAGTTAAAACATCCTATTGGTCTAACTGATGTTTCTGATGCTTAGTGAGAACTCCCTGAAGTAGAAAAACAAATATAAGATAAGAGAGTGCAGCAATAAAGTTAAGAATAGTCCAGTGCAACAACCTGCCGCGGGTGTCATCTGTCCATATGGAACTCAGTACACATAAACACTCCTATAGAACTGCCTGTAAATACTATATTTTCTAGACAATTTCTGACAGAAATGTTACTGTAAAACCAATCATGTGGCTCCTTTTTTAAATGTATTTTCCCTGGGGGTTGGAAGAACCCACTAAACTCTTTAGGGGTCTAGGCCATCAGGCACAAACACTGCATTTACTCAGTGCCCCTCGAGCAGGGTCATTTACCCACCAGTTTATAATTTTCACCTCTCTAAAGTGGCAGTCACTGTATTGGCAGACTTAGTTGGAAGTGTTTTCATCTTGAATTGTAAGAAGAAGACAGCCATGTGTTACTTAAGAAATTGATAAATTATGTATAAATGTAATTGACCCATTTTTATTTGTACAAAGATAGAAGTTTGCATACAGTGGAGGCCAATCCTTTGCAGAATTCCCAGATACAATTGATGAAACTTACAATTCAAGTTAAAAGCACTACCAACTAAGTCACAATTTCCTAAGGAATAGTAGGCCCCACCTTCTTCTTAAGAGTACAATTTTCATTACCACCCAATTAGAGAATAGATTAAATGCCTCCTGGTTGTACCTAGTCTGGTGGACCTCCTTTCTGATGCACTGTCTGTATTGGTAGTCGTAATACCACTGATTATGGCTGGAAGCTATAATATCATGGTGTTTTGGACTGGACTAGAAAGGCAGCAATAGCAGGAACATGAGTAGGAATAGGATGTTTAATGTCACTGTAGCTATAGTTTCACAGAAGACAGTGAGGATCTCAAAATGGTCAGAGCACTGCCTCCAGGGACAAAGGCAGCTGAGGCATTGTGGTAATTGACTATTGGGGGTGGAGAACCCATTTTGTTTTCTAGCCTCAGGGCCCAACACAATCTTGCTATGCCACTAGTACCTTTGTACAATGGATGCACCTTTTCTGAAAATTTAAGGTTGTCATTGCATTTAGCCCTTGAAATAAGAATGGCAAACCTGTAACAATTCAGTGTAGTCCTTCACGGTCTACTTTTTTTTTAACTGCAGACCTACACTGGACTACACTGGACAATCCTTCCATCTCCAACAAGTTGGGCATCTTAAAAGGGAGCTTCATCATCTGTTTCCTAAACTCTTTAAACTCTGGCCTCTCTATTCTACTTTCAGTTTCATCTATAACCTATAGTGAGGCTTTTTGTTTTACTCATCACTGAGCTGGATCCAGCTTGCGTCTCCTCACTTGCTATCATTTAACGTAAGGTACCCGATGAGTTAGGACATTTGGGCTTTGTTATCCAGTTTCCATCTTTCAAATATGATTTATGCTTCACTTTCAATGCATCTATCATCAAGTGCTGCTCTTACATGTCAATAAATAAATGACACATGCATGCACACTTACTTTTATACATAATGCAAGCTTTCCCTTCTTACATTCTCAGCTTTACATGCAACCAAACCTATACGCCACCTCTGAAGCAGCAGTCACCCCACCACACCTTATCACACGCCATCGTTTCCCTGCACCTTTTGCTTTCCCACCTCCCCATTTGTATGTGGCCTCTTTCTCTGGGTTGATTAAAGCACAAGAAAAGCATCAACCCTCTGGCACAAAATCATGTAAGGCCTACTCAAATGAAACCTTTCATGTCTCCTGCAGTGGTCTCTCAGGCAACACAGCTTCTGGCTTGGGGAGGGCCCAGTTTGGAACAACTCAACGTTGCTGTGGAATGTTCTGCTCCCCACTCACTGTAGGGCGTCTGCCTTACTATGGGAGCCTCTGCGCCCAGGGCCCAGGGCACCTGCCCCGGATCTGGGTCTGCATATAGACAGGATGGGTGGGTGCTGGTGGATTTTCTGGAGGAAAGCCCTCTGGATGTCCTGGACCCATTTATCCAGCGATGTATTGTTCTTCATCGGTTAGGGAAAGAGCAATGAAGAGGGACTGTACCAGGGACCTCTAACCTTTTCAACCAGAAGAGCCACTTCTGATAATCAAAACATCCAGAGCTAATTCACAGATGCCATCAGTCTTGCAAAAGTGAACATATCAAACAAGATATGTTGGCTACCCCATTCTTTGTAGTCATTGCTCAAGAGCATCAGACAGGATTGCCAACAGAAATGCAATAAAATGCTTTCTCTATGTAAAATGCCTATACATGTTATGTGATTTTTATTTCTAAAGCACTTTGACACAGAGCTTCTTGTTTCTAAGAAATAAGATAGCAAGCCTACAGCCTCAACCTTGTTATGGCTGGGGTGACTAAGCTGGATTCTGCATGAAGGGCTACTGGGAGAGAATTTCAGAGTTTGACTGCCACAATGGAAAGGCCCGTTATACAAAGATGGCTGTGTTCTTGCTCGAATAACAGTCACTAAATACTGATTAGCAGAACGTAATGGCCTGTTAGGTTGGTAATGTAGAAATTAGGATACTAAAAATGAAGGGCAGCTTTGAAGTATGATTTTCTGGACGATAGTGAGTACTTTGAATGAGAGTCTGGGTCCACTGTGCTGCTAGTGAAGAGACCTTAATACTGGAATAATTCTCTTGAGTCTTGACATACTTGATACAAGACGGGCAGGAGTATTTTGAACAAGTTGGAGGCGGATGCAAAGCTTCTTCAGAGTAACCAGGTAGTTGGCGTTTGTGCAATCCAGTCTGGACTGAATCCAGGTATTTGCCATAGGCATATGGTAGCTGCACCCAATGTAAAGACACCTGTGAGACAAATGCAAGATTGGTTTCTAGGCTGGTATTATACTCTGCTCCCACACTTACACCTCAAACGCTGTGGTCCCATTCTGTCATTCATACTCAGTGCGTCCATCACTCTTCTTGCTCAGAGTGCTGCTCAGCTCCAGAGCTCAGCTCAGCTCCAGATACCTGAATGATCTACTGACCTGGGCTCCATGTTTATCAACTACTTTCTAAGTAGTTGGTCCGTTGCTGGTAGTTCAGATGGCACTTTTTGACGATCTCTGGACTATACCCTCTTGGCACTAAGCCCATCCAAAGATGGCGGCAACATTATACAGTATTTTGCGTGTCCCAACCTAAAACGGAGGCAGCCGTCTCTTTGCGCTTACCTTTGTTTCCAATGGTGATACTTCTGTCTACATTTCAAGATAATTCCTGCTCCTATAAAAGGTGGTTCGGCCCATAGTACTTTGAAAAACAGAAAACTTAACTGTTATGGCTAGGGAGTACCTGTGTTCCCTTGCTATTCTACCTAGTCCCCTCTCTTCATACTTAATGTAGTCCTAGATCACTCTTTGCTCTTTGAGGGGTTCCTGAGTTGGCTGATTGAGTACCCCTCCACGGAATCATCTGGGTTGATTCTGGTTCTCTTGTCACCCCTTCCTGTAGATCCAGGGGCAATGGACTGTACCGGGATCCACTACCCAGCCATCGATCTCACCCTTCTGTTCCTGATCCAGGTTGTACAACAGCCAGGTCCATACGTCCACGTCCTGTTTCATAGCAGGATCTAGAATGGTATTTCAGGTTGTGTATGTCATATCATTGGCTCCTGCATAACCAAGAGCGACCCTGACAAAACCTCAACAATATTCCCCTCACTTTCACCCTACCAGCTTACTCTGTCCTATAACGTGTACTGAAATGTTGCCTTCTGAATGACCTTTCTGCATGAGCACAGTGATCAGAAATCACTCACATGATATAACTCCAACTAGTAAAATCAAAAGTAGTGGAAGAGTTGTGTTGAGACGGGGGGGGGGCAACACCAAAATTGTTTTGAGACCCTCAACAGTGCTGTTCTGCCAAAGGCATGTCTCCCGTTGGTGTACTTAGCCACTGATTGCTACATCATTGGGTCTTTTCCTCCACCAGGAGGGATTGTCTCTTGAATCTGTGACCATATGGGATCCCCCATGTGAGGAAAAACAGTTTAAATATACCTCCTACCTTTAGAAAGGACATATTTTATTAAGAAGATCAAAGGTAGTGGTATGATTAAAAAATGCGGGATGTGAAAAGAGAGGTATTAGGTGTCTCTCACATCTATCTCTGGAAGAACCAAGTCAACATGTTTTACTAAACTTTGCGCCCTATGGGTCGATGGCTTTTGTCAGGACTGAAAGGATCCCTTCATGAAGTCAAATTAAATCAAATCAAATGGGGCAGTTTCCCTCCAACTTTTGAAGTTTTTTTCTTCTTTTTTGGTCATATAGGGCTTTTTGTCCAGTCCTTAGTTTCTGAGTTAGAAGGTCTTCATAGGTCTGGGCAGAGGCGCTGTATTACTATTCCTTTCATTAGAGAGGAGAAGCTTAGTCCTTCAGTGTTCACTCCACGGCACGTCCTCTCCAGCCTGCACCTTAACTCCAACTAGACCTGCTCTTCATTGCTGACATTGTTCTCTTCCTCCTCCAGCATTGTAGGAACCCCATCTCCTTTATCTTCCAATTTGGAAAACAAAGCAAGCACTTATTTATACCTATGCGAAATAGACTGTTCATTTAACCCCATCTCATCCTGTCTTTAGCCTGTTTTCACATAGCAGCCTGTGGTGGGTGAAGCCACAATGCTGCGCTTATGCTGTGGGGTCGTATCACATAAAGTGAGCACAGCAAGTGCTAATTTAGGGCAGATCTCTGCCATTTTATGTAGCATAGACTTGAACTGAAGGTAATGGAGCACTTTAAATGAGCACCAGTTACATTACACAAGTTCCCATTCATTTATTTTTTTAATTTAAGCACAGGGAGATTTAGTGATTTGCCCAGAATGACAGGATGTTTAGCTGAAGCTGAGACAACCTGGTTCCCCGGTTCCAAAGACACTAGCTCTGGCCGTAAAGTGTAAGCATGCAACCTGTGAATGTCTGCAACTTATACTTGCATCCGTGCACTGATCCTCTGTTGCAATCAACACTTAACGTGCTGTTGTTACTTATGTTCTGAACTGTTCCACAACAGTTGTAACAGACTTCTAGCTCCCTTGTTGGTACAGCGGCTTAGGTGTACCAAAGAGTGCACATCTGCCGCACACCATCTTCCTTGTGTTACATTTGTACTTACTAAAAATAACTGTGCACACGCAAGCCTGACTCGTGGTGGCGCTGTCACACATATATACTGTTAGTGATTCGTCAAATTCTGGTCCGTAGACTCAGTTGTTAAATAGTGTTGGTGCAATAGAGGTTTTTATTTGAGAGTGGTAAGCTTGAAGGATATTTCAAAATCTCTCCCACCAGTGCAGGAAATGAGGGGGATCCAGGCAGATCCCAGATTGGGCAGGAATTACTGAGCCATATGTAAAATCTAGCTTGCCTCAATTAAATATTCGGAATGTGTCCCGGTGTCATTTGGTGGCACTGGTACAAATTCAGCACCGCCTGCATGTTGTCGGTTTTGTGTTTCGATCAGCGACCTGCAGGCGGGGAAAGGGTTTTCTTATTTTCACCTACAACTAGGCCCAAAACAAAAGCCTGATTTGAAGGAACGTCAGCCCACCTTTTGTTTCAGTAGCATTCTGGCTGGGAGCCATCTGGAGCCTATCACCCAAAAGCCAATGCAATGGAGGAAAACAAAATAAAGAATAAAAATGTATACACACTCTTGGAGATTAATTTAAATCATTTAAAGGAATCCTACAGGGAAGTATGAGTAATTAGAAAATCAACTAGTAATCACCCTATATACAAATTTCCATTCCCCTTGTGCAATATCCAGATTATTGGGATCAGTCATACAAAATACCAATCCTCACTTTTAACCTTATTTCTCAAATTCTTTTACTCTATTGTTCTTTTGCATGTGATATGTATACAACTTCTGATGATTACAAAAAACAATAATCCTTACACATATGACGTTTAACAAAAATGTCAATTCAAGTCACAATCAAATAATACAAAACTCCATAAAGTAGACAGAAATTAATAAACAATGAATTGATATGTACAAAGTCCTCAAAATGTCGATTGATAGAGACCAGTAGATTGATTCCTGCTGGTTCAAAGTGAAGCCTGTACATGATTCTGCTGGACTTTTTTTTATAACAAGGCCTTAATTCTTGAGCACCCTGCAGTTGAATTCATTAGTCTATCGCTAAAGGGAAGGTGGGCTTCGCTCATATAATGTCGCTGCATTTTGGCCTCCTCAATTTCTTTATAAGGGCCTCATTACGACAAAATAAGGGCCTATGGTATGGCTCTCAATGAATGAGAATCACCATAAGTAACACTATTCAACATCGGTCTCAATCTGCAAGTAATATCTGTGCCACACCTCCCATAATATCCGGAGCAAATTTGATTATTCTGTGGTTTATCAAGAAGGACTTTGCTCCTTCCTTCTATTACCTGTTTGAAATTTGATTCTGCACAACAGGTGACCCACGTGGTTGGGACCAGTGAGTACCACCAAAGCTGCCTGGCTTGGAGGCATGATGCAGGCATGGAGGGAAACAAAGGCACACAGCTTGTTCTCATTTCACTAGTATATTTAAGAGAAACTACGATTTGGAAAAAGGTTTTGACTTTGTTCAACCCCTGTAAATAAGAGCTATGCATGCACTGTAAGAATGTCAGATGTATGTTGAATGTATGAGTAGGTATGCAAATAACAATTTCAATAGCACAATTTTTTTAATTCATGCTTTTATAGTACTACTCATCTCAACACAGGGTGTCAGAGTGCTTTACATCACTCCCACACATTATACAGAGTCAATAAATCATACACATGTGTAAGTCAATGTTCAGAATATGTTACAAGAGATAATGAGGGTTACAAGATGTAGTGGTCACTTATTCATACCGGTACGCATTTTATGTTAAGAGTGCGTGGTCAGGAAAAACACAAATTCAGGATTTAAAGCATAATGCAGTGAATGGGGTAGTCGCTATTAAAATATTTTTACTATCCAGTGGAATCCTTCTTAGCAACATTTGAATGATGACAAATTAAGAAACAAATAAGGTTCTAACCTCATGCCTTTCAGTTTGCATGCAGCTCCTTGATGCCAGTTCATATTTCACTATGCTACTTTAAAAGGCTTGCAACTTATGCACTGCGCTTAACAAAAGGATCTCTGTGTCAATCACAGTAACCTACTTACCGATCTATAGAACATACAATCTGCGATCTACATGCTACAAGAAACGGTTTACAGCAGGCACAGTAACCCTCTATGCTACTTTATGAGTCAACCTTACTACAACGTATTACAACTATGGCGGTCGGACCGCCATAGCATCGCCGCAACCGCCAGGGATCCACGATCCTTGGTGGTGGCGTGGTGGTCTGAGGCTGTAATATGCTTGGCGGTGCCCCTTCAGCACCGCCAAGCATATTACGAGTTTCCTGACCGCACCACTTTTCATGGTGGTGAGCTCGCCATGAAAATTATGGCAGTGAGGAACTGTTGCCTTAGGGCAGTAGCGGTCGGTGGTGGGAGTGCCGCCGGGCGCTGACGTGGGGCGGGGGAGGGGCAGGGTGGGGGGTAGTAAACTACGGATTACGGGCCATTACAGGTAAGTACACATATAAATAAATAAAACGAATTTCGTTTCTTGTGCTGCATCACATTTGGCGATGCAGCGCCGACCGCTACTGCCTTAGGGCCATGGGATGCATGCAGGGGGGCACATAATGTGCTCCCTTTCCTGCACGGCATTGTCTGCATAGTTCATGCCGTGCAGGAACACGCTTTGGCGCTCCCATTGCAGTGACTTTTTAATAGGTGCTGCCGTGGGAATGCCAAAGGACCACTCGCCAGACCACGAGATAACTCGTAATCTGGTGGGTGGCCGGCGATGAGGTGTGGCGGTGTGGGAGCTTGGCGGTGGCATGGCGGCCCGCTCCCACACCGCCAAACTCATAATCAGGCCCTCAATATTTACTGATAGAATCAACTAAATGCAAAGGAGGCCCAAGCATCTCTTGCTGTGATGTAGTGAAGTGGGCATATGTATAAGGTAATGAGATGGTTCTGTTTTACAGGATCTGTCTAGTTACCTCAAAACTATTGTGAATCTAATGAAAATAGTAAACAATGCTTTTTAACTCTTGGTAAAGTCATATACTAATATTTGCACTGTGTGATCTTGGTGCTTTCACATAAACTTACAAAAAATGTTTATGAGAAAAATATATAGCTTGAACGAAAACATACCTCAACAATTCTTAGTTCTTATGATATGTCTCAAAATCACTCAAGTAAAATGTAGCAAAGTCAAATTTTCAGGATAACATTGACTCTGCAAATGAATTCTATTTAGATTCACTGAGCCCTATTGACTAAAAAACAGAGCAGAAAAGTACCTATTAACCGGCGCAGATTTGCTGGTTTGTGTTATTCATAAACATTCCCCGAAATACAGCCACGAAGCTGTGACTTCCAGCCGTATTTCCTGGAATGTCATGTGATTTTATAAAGGCACCTATGCATCCTGTGCAGAGTTCTCCATAGTGGAGAACTGTACTCGGGGGAATGGCCCCACCAGTGCACATACACTTTTTTTTTCTTGTGGGAAAGTGTTTTCCCCTTAAGGAAACCCCTTCCATTTCACTCCAACAAATCTGGGGGTTATCCCTTCCCTTACCCATTGAGAAAAAGGAGTTACTTTAGCACTAGGATGGAGTAAATCTCCAACCATCTCCCATGGTTGAAAGGGGCCAGAGAAGATTTTGGGAATGCTCACAAACATATGTTTGTGGTCGTTACCAGACTTCGAAGGCAAAGCATGATTTGGAATGCTTACTTCTAACCACTTGGGCGGGATTTACTAGTACAGATTTGTTCACAATCGAATTAGAGAAATGTATTATCTGTGCATACCCTGAAAATCGAGCATCCGCACCCTACAATGTACCGCCTAGCATGTGCCAATGGGAAAGGGTCTTTAGTTTCTCGTCTGGTATATGGGTGCTGACGCTTGATCTAGAGTAAAACTCCCACGTCCACCTTCAAAATCCTATTCATATTGAAATTACCACTGTAACTTTCCATATTTTAGCAAGGCATTATCAGAACTTGAAAAACATTAACAAAAAACAAGGAATCAGCCTAAATATTCCATTATAGTTTCAGCTAACAGTATACTTTTTTTGCAAAACATATGGGGGCAGAAATCTACTTTTTCCAAAGAATTACATTCATTTAATTGGTAATCTCAGCACTGACGAGAGAAAATTTTGCATTCCATGAAGAGATGAAGTGACAGCCAGGAGAAATTCAATGTGACAGATTCCCATTTTCGGGCCTGCTGCGTCTGTATTAGAGAAGATAGACTTTCTATTATCATGGAAGCTCCCATAATGAACTGCGAATCATTCAGGTAATGGAGATGCCAAGCAGCACGAGTGAAGAGCACGGCTGGGTTGAACCAGATCTTGTTGTTTTTAAAACAACAATCTCTCCAATAATGCTCCACACTAAACTCCCAGGCCGAATCTGCCACTACTAATTGGGAACTAATATTGCAAAACATTAGTCTGAGTTACTGCGAGATTAATGTAGCTAGATGCATTTATTCAACTACACACTCAGCTTTTTTTATTGGGGAATGTTTCCCTTGTTGCTAACTTGCATTTATGCATTTGGAGAGTGCTGTTCTGGTTGGCATAGTGCTGCACATGTACAGCGGTGGCCGGCATGCTCGCGGGTGGCGGGTCGTGGATCGCGGGGAGGAGTTGTGCATATAGAAAAAAACATTAAAGAAAAAAAAATAAACTTACCTTTGCTCCGGGTCCCGCGTCTCCGCTCCTGCTTTTCAGCGCTTTATTGTGATTGGTAGGCACCCAGGCTCCCCTGACCAATCACAACGCCACAATGCAGCATTGTGATTGGTTTTGAGCGTTCTGGTTCGACGCTCAACCAAGGAATGGGGGCCCGGGCTTGTTCTCCATGCAGGCTGTAATGCAGCCTGCATGGAGAACGGGGAAAGTGGGCATGACTGGTTTGAACGGCCTGAGAGAGCCAACCAAACAGTAATTACACTTAGAAGGGAGCAAACCACTCCTCCCCTGCCCTGCTCCGAGAGTAGAGCAGCCCGGCCCACGCGCCAGCCCGCAAAGCAGCATTATGCATAAAATGATAAAAACTTAAAGTTATTGTCCTTTTATGCTTCTTCTTCGCACTGCTTAAGAGCAGTGGGGCGACGCTCCTCCGCCATAGTGGAGGAGCCGCCACTGCCCATGTATTAACTAGAGATATGGATAAAGGTTGTATTGTTTTAAGCTGTCCTCATTGCAAAGGGTGAAATGCTATGAGGAAGTTTGTATAAAATAGATCAGGGTCACCAAGCAGATTGAAGATGTGACATGAACAAAGGTACCTGGGCCTAGATTTATCAAAGGATTGTGTTGCCCTTGCATCATGCAGGGTGACACAAGGGCAACACAATTCTTAAGTCAGGTTTACCAAGCCACACAAAGCCACCCTGGGTGGCCCTGCGTGGCATGGTAAATCTGGAATAACGCGAGGCAGGGCAAGTTGCTTCCTTGCGTTAATCTGCACCGGAAAGGCGTTACATTTGTCGAACGTGTTTGTTACCATGCCACCCATGCTTTTTGCTGCATTCCCAGATTTACCAAGAGTAGCAGACCTGGGAATGCATAAAAAATGTACGTATTCCTGATAGGAAAACGCAAGGAGAAATAAAAATATTCTCTTTCTAAGTGTGCTGAAGAATTCATTAGCACACGTAGAAAGAGGAAAAAACCTCTAAGAATTGTTTTTGAGCAGGAAGGTGTCCCCTCCTGTACAAAAACAATCCTGCCTGCAATGCAGATAGTCTTGCACCGTGGCGCAAGGGTGCTTGCGTTGGCGTTAGGCAGCACATAGTGCAGCAGCGCGGTGAGAGAGCAGGAAGGCCCCATACGTCAGTAAATATGGCACATTCCTGCCCTCTCCATTCGACACAGTGCAGCAAGTGGTCAAATAATGTTAAACCTGTCTCCAGGGTTGCAATGGCTGAGCTGAGGCAATATGTGGCAGTGTTGCAGACGCTTAGAGGTCCTTTGTAGAAGGTGTCTTCTTTAAATATTTATCAGTCTTCTTTTAATGGAAGACAGTTTTACAAAGACATTACTAATTTGAACGATGAAGGTGCACACATTCTCAGAAAGCTAAGCAGGCCTTCTGCAGGATGTTTTTCACAAAAAACAATAACTTCTAGACGTGAATGGACTTGATTCACAGCCATTGAAAGAACAAAAATTCTATTCACAAACAATGCCAGTCTGAGGTAGACTTACTGTGAATTACACTGAAATGCTCTTTTTATCCCAATGGCATAAACACGTCCTTCCCAACCTACTTTATAATATCTCCCTTCCTTATAAATCATGCCTCTGAGGAAGCTGCAAAATGTGACTAGGAGTAAACTAGCCTAGGTGACTGAAATTCACAAAACACTACGATAAAATCGTCAGAAGAGATTTGTTAAAACCAGATTTTAGAACGTTTCTTAAAAAAAGAATCAGACTTTTAACTTGGGTTAACAAGTCAGTTAAAAGTGCCGGTTGCATTACAGCCAGCCGCATTTTAATGATATTGGGGTGCTCATTTGTAGGGTTTGAAACAATCTGAAACATCTGGATGACTGACAGTGAGATGTACTGCACATACTCTCTTGAATATCTTTGCACGCGGATTCCCACAGCATCAACAAATCAGCCAATCATTGCACCTATCTATTATCAAGAGAGGGAAAGGGCTAATAACAGACTTGTGAACAAGGTTTGTAGCTTTCAAGTCCATCCTCCAGGCCTCGATTGAAGACAAATCGATAGGATACAGGATTATTACTGTGTTTTTTATCAGAAAATGATGCAATTAATAAAAAATAAGCATAACGATGCATGCTATGTACTATTAAACAATATATACCACTAAAAGAGAAGAAACTCTATATAGAACAAATAAATATGGCATTAGCAATGCATATTTATAAAAATATATAAATATGAAATATGTAAGAAATTGATTTTTAATTTGCCAACTGTATTAAGTGATTGAATGGAGGCAGTAAACCTCAGTTATAGATTTGATACGATTAGTCCAATAAGGAAGAAACCTATGTTTTGGCTTCTTTTCAAAATCGTTTGGGTGAGAACATTTTCATTTCATAAGGTCCTGTAAATATACAGCCATTTTTGTGGGTCTTGTGAGGTGTTTGTGCCTCTGAGTTGCAGGGACATCTTAAGGATTTTGTTGGCTCTGGGCCAAACGCATTTTGTGGGCCCCTGTTCGTAATAGCTTTGAATTTATGATCCAATTTTAGCTCTTTCATGCCCTGTTTGGCCAGGTCACTGGCAGTACACAGGCGCACTGGTCCAAATTCTAAGGGGCATATTATCAAGAACGGCGTTAAAATTATCGCCGGTTTAGCGGCAGAAAACTGCCGCTAAAGCGGCGATAATGGGCTTGATAATATGGCCTTGTGAATTCCAATAGAAGCCCATGTTTACACCAGAACATGGGCTTCTATTGGAATTGGAATTCTCAAGGGCATATTATCAAGCCCATTATCGCCGCTTAAGCGGCAGTTTTCTGCCGCTAAAGCGGCGATAATTTTAACGCCTTTTCTTGATAATATGCCCCTAAATGTATTTATATCTAATATTGGGGGCTAGTGACACATGTTTTAAATATTAAAATACAACAGCAGCTCACTAATATCACAAATAATTTTTGTGACCCTCTCCCATTTCTCATATGAAATTCCCAGTTTTGATCTAAAATAACACTTTTTTTATGGCTATTGCATGGTATTGAAAAACAAATATTTTTCAGCCAAATGTCTGTAATAGACTTCCATACATCATCCACATTTAAAATAAATTAACGGAAAACGATATTTAAAACAATCTGTTTAAGAATTATTTATGGTCATCAGGGCAAGAGACTCTGCCGGACAGAGCTAACTCTATCAGGGGTCCCCCTGAAAGGTTGGGACCCTGGGCCATAGTCCACTTTGCCCAAGCCTTAAAACTTCTCTGTTTAGTTGTCTGCATAATGGGTTCAGATGGAAAGCCCAGCCTTCGCTTCATTAGTGTCTCCAGTAGCGGTGCAGCCATTCGAACCACATATGCAGACTAAAAAACATAAGAAAAAAAGGAAACTCTGTACAGATTTAGAACTAACAATTAATACTTTAATTTAAGGATTCAGCTGAGATTAATGTAACATGTAATTAAGAGATTAAGACAAAAAAATAGGTTTTTTTTCAGGGTGGCAGCACAACAACAATTGGGTCGATATTATTCAGTCATATAACTCCAGAAAATCAGCCTGTAATTGTTGAAAAGTCAGAGTATCACCTCGCATTCTGTATAGAATATGGTTGCATTCCTGCAATCCATTATTCTATGGACAAAGAGGGGGAGTCTAGATATTCTTGACTATAACTTTCTTCACAATCGTAAGATATATAGGGCATCATTACGATGTCGGTCGGAGTTGCTTCCGACCGACATTGCCGCAAATGTGGAAGCAACCGACCTTATGATGCGACCGCACATAGTGCGGCCACAAACTCCCATTTCCCTATCGGAACTTGTGCGGTGGGCGAAAACGGCCCGCAGCACAAGCTCCCATAGAGAAGTTGGAGTTTGTGAAAATCCCTGCACCGTGTGGCAGGCACCTTATGGTGCCTGCCACACGGTGCATGGTAATTTAGGGGGGGGCCATATACGGAGGTCCAGGGGGAAGGGGGCCCTGCAAGGGGCCCCCAAAGTCGCATTCCGACAGCCTTCTGGAAAGGCTGTCAGAAACCAACATGATAATCCCAACAGCGGAAACGCCGTCTTTAAGGGATTATGAGGCCATTCCGACTGGCCGACGGGCTCAAGGAGCCCGTTGGAACCCAGTCAGATTCCCCGGCCGGTGTAAGCTCCGTTTAAACCGACAATGTCGGTCGGTAAGCCTCTGAACAGCGATCGAAGATTTACCAACCGACATTGTAATTAGGCCCTTAGTTATTCAACCTTTTTTGAGTTTGTTGCATGTCAGCTAGGTTAAAATGACATTGAAGAGAATGACTGATTCCGATGTATGAACTTTAAAAGGTAATATTGAAGATATCATTTCAGATATTTCGTTCCACCGTGTGGCAATTTTTTTGAAGTTCACAAACATGTATTTAGTTTTTTTGTTTACAGTTGCATCTACAACAGTTTTTTTCCCACAAGACCTAACTTGACAATTTGTTTGGTGACCAGTAAATCCTCATCAAATTTCGCTTTTGAATATAAACTAATTTGATATTGGTGCTCTCTTTCCTATTTGACATCAGATAGGTGTACCTTACAACAATAGAAATAGCTTAAAAAGGAACGTTTTCCCGTCACTTTCTTTATTTCTCTGGTAGTGAGAAGTTTGTCATTTGTTTTGACTTTGAATATCACAGAAGCTGAGCAACTGATTTGTGAAAGGTTTGGTAATAAATTAATTTTGAACTCTCGAATTTGTGCAATATGGAGATATGTAGTAAGGTATTCTTAAAATGTGTTGTAATTTATCATCTCACTCAAAGACAATTCATTTTGTGTATGCAGAGACATGAACAGGGTTAAGATATGATTCTCATTTAAGAACTGGTGGACTGAAAGTATGCAAGATTCTTGAGCGAGCATGGCGCCGCAGTGACTACTGCCCTGCGGCCAAGCTGAAGCTCAGAGCCAAGCACAAAATCTATTATGAGGCCATAGCTCAAGCTAAAAGGGAATATTTCACTACACGTATCGACTCTGCTAAAAACAATGCTAAGGAAATTTTTTCGATAGTACAGAGCTTTACGTCACCTCTAGCCCAGGCTAGTGCATCTACATCTTCAGTCATCTGGTGCGAGACTCTTTCTACTTTTTTTTTGGGACAAAATCCGCACGATTCAGGCGTCTTTTTTACCAGGTGTTATTGAGATTGAGGCAATGACCTCGCCTCCTCCGGTGGGCACTATACACTGTCTGGATGCTTTTATTCCGGTGAACTTGGCTGATTCGCTTAAAATCCTGAAGAGCCTAAAGTCTGGCTCTCCTTCTGACCCTTGTCCGGGCAGGTTGCGAGCAGCAGCAGCTGAGACGATCAATCCAGAGGTGAATAGCATTGTCAATCTGTCCCTCCATACAGCTAGCGTCCCTGCGTCCTGGAAACAGGCCAAGATCTTACCACTCATAAAAAAGCCATCATCTGACACTCGTAGTCCAGGGAACTACAGGCCTATCTCTCTATTACCTGGTCTGGCCAAGGTGTGTGAGAAGGTTGTCACCAAACAACTCACTGAGTTTGTCGAAAGAGAGGGTTTGCTGAACCCCTCGCAGTCAGGGTTCCGAGCAGCTCACAGCACGGAATCTGTACTGGTGGAGGTGGTGGAGGCCTTCCGGGAGTGCTTGGACGCCGGCGGGAGGGCAGCATTGATTTTGCTTGACCTCTCGGCGGCGTTCGACACGGTCCCTCACTCTCTTCTCCTCTCACGTCTGGCCAGGATAGGGGTGGCGGGACAGCCTGGAAATGGCTCAGGTCCTTTCTTGAGGGTCAGGCCCAGCAGATCTGGCTGCCCCCATCTTCCTCTCTTCATCAGGATGTGACTACGGGAGTTCCTCAGGGGTCCGCACTCAGTCCCCTTCTTTTTAACATTTATGTGACCCCCCCTGGTCTATCTGGCTGAGAGTTTGGGAGCTAAGGTGATGGCCTACGCCGATGACACTCAGCTGCTCTTTACCTGGGACAGTGATGACAATTCTGTCGCCTCAGTTCATCACTGTCTATCTTCCATCTTCAGGTGGCTCGCTGGTGCTCAACTAAAATGCAACGAGGAGAAGTCGGAGATTCTCCTGTTTGGAAAATTCCCCCCCAGGTTCCGGGAAGCTTTGTGGCCACCTGATTTTCCCCTGCCCTCCTCTGAAGGGAAGCCGGCAAAGAACCTGGGGGTATGGTTTGATGAGAGTCTTTCTTTCTCTTTTCACATTACGAAGCTGGCCGGTACCTGCCTTGGCCTTCTCAAGACTTTAAGAAAATTATTTCCTCTCCTGCCTCAAGCAGCTAGAGAAACGGTCATAAGTGCCCTCATCCTGTCACGGCTGGATTATGCCAATGCACTTTACATTGGCATTCCTGGCTACCTGATTAAAAAGCTTCAGGTAGTCCAGAACTCGGCAGCCAGACTTCTGCTGGGTATTTCCACCAGACATAGCGTGCGGCTCCATTTGCGCTCCCTTCACTGGCTTCCCGTAGCGGAACGGGTAAAGTTCAAATTGCTGGTCCTAGCCCACCGTGCCCTACATGGCATTGGTCCATCTTATCTGCAAAAGCGCTTTACCTTCTACGTGCCCACTAGACGGTTGCGATCGGCATCCCACCGACTCGCAATGGTTCCCCGATTTCAGTTCCAGAGGTTGGGAGGCAGGTCTCTGACTCGGAGGGCTGCGGCAGCGTGGAATGCACTTCCCCTGGTTTTACGCAATATTGAAGACCTGTCAGCATTCAAGAAAAATCTTAAAACATATCTTTTCGTCTGCTAGTCTCCTGCTCCCCTTAAGACATCGCGCCGGGACACTCATGAGTAGCCGTGCACGTTATACATCCAAATAACATAACATAACATAACAAGACCTATCCACGGATGACCTGTAGACTAGCAGTGGTCCCCCACATCAACCCTCCTTTTGAAAATGGAATCTCTAGTATGTCTGCATTACTTGGAGCTTTGTTTTCTAGAGATCAAATGAAATCTTCTGGTACATTTTGAAGACAGATTTTTTTACAAGGGAGAGCTACGTTCTGAAAAATGAATAAAGGTTTTGCAGAGCACTTCTTTTTATTCCATGGTTCAGTCCCACAACCGTAGGTGTAATGCTGCTGAGTCTGGAGCTCTTGTTCAATAACTTAATGGACATTTTTAGATTTGTTTTTATAATGTACTCTATAATACTCGGGAGCCTGCAATCCCTATATAACAGATAGTCTCTCACAGTGGTTAATTTGTAAAAAAGATAAGTGCCTGGAGTCTCGTCAGGAGGCAGCTTGAACCAGCCCATTTCTCCTGTTAGCGCCGCCTAAAACAGAAGCAACTGCTAACCATGAAAGTGGGGAGAGGATGTGGCATAATGGCCAGAGCTTCAGAGCTGGGGAGTCAGGTTCAAGTCTCAGCATGGGCTCAACACCCTGTGATTCTGGGCCAATCACTTAATATCCTTAACTGCTGCTCATGAAAATCGCCGGTGTGAATTATTCAGTGCCGGTGCTGAGCGTCAGAAACAACCAGCTCAAATTAAGCACTGGTCTCTAATCTCTTTATTATAGTGGACTTGAGACATCTCTAGGCATAGGTAGAAAGAAAATGATGTAGCTAGTCAACAATAATTATGCAATACTCAATACGTAATAAAGTGAAAATGGTATTCAGACAAAATATCGAGTCAGTAATATTGACTGACACAATTATCGAGTAGGAAATATTGTGACACAGAAATATCGTGAGCAAGAATATCGTAGACAAGAATATCGATTTTAAGATAAGTAGTATTGATGTAAAAAATATTGTTTTTAATAATATTGATTTTTTATTATATTTGTGTATTTTAATATATTTGTTAAATGTATATGTTTTAAAATGTTTGTTTAAATATTGTTAGTTTTTTAATATGATTTGTAAATTATTAGTAGTTTATAAATTTAATTTAATCGTTTTTTGTTATTTTTAGTACCGTAGCGGGTTTTGGGGTTTATAGGGGAATAGGGTGGGAAGTAAATTAATTAAAAATAATTAATATTTTTTTTTAAATAATATGAATTATTTAATTGATAATTATTTATGTTAATTGTATAATGAATATTGTTTTTAGTTAAGTTTCAGGTGTGGGTTGTGGGTTTTGTAGAGGTATAGGGTGGGCAGTTAATTACATATAAATCATTTATTCTTAGTTAATCAGTAATATTAGTTGTTTAATTGCTTATTAATTATGTAAATTCTTTAATTATTTTAAAAAAATGTATATGTTAGGTGTGGGTTGTTTGTTTTGTACGGATAAAGGGTGAAAAGGTAATTAAGTGTAATTGCTTTATTAGTAGTTAGTTAGCATTAATATTTTAAGAGATAATTAATGATGTAAAATGTGTAAATATTATAAATTTAAATATACATTTTAGATGTGTGGTGTGTAGCTTGCAGAGGTATAGGTAGAAAGGTATGTCAGTAATAACAAAATTAAAGAGAGTAAAAAAAATTTAATTGTAATTTATTATTGTATGTGTTAATTGTGTTATGATTTTTAATTCCCACTCTATTTAATGTTTATCTAAAACCTCTAGCCGAGCTAGTCCTCCCATATGGGATTCAGATTATTACCTATGCGGATGACACGCAGCTAGTGGTAGCGCTAAAACACCCGAAGAATATGCCAGCCAATCTAGAAGCCTGTATGGAAACTGTGGCCCCATGGATGGACCAGTCATGTCTCAAGCTCAATGGAGACAAGACTGAGCTAATGATTTTGGGTAACTACCCCATCGCCACAGCTGGAATGAACTGGCCTAACTGTCTTGGCCCACCGCCAGCCCCCAAAGATCAAATCAAAAGTTTGGGAGTCTAGTTGGATAAGTCCCTTAATTTTAACTGCCAAGCAGTCAAGTTAGCGGCCTCCTGTTTTGGCATCATCAGAATGCTGCGAAAAATCCTCCCACTTCTCCCCACACCAGCTCGAAGAGTGATGGTCCAGGCGCTGGTACTCTCCCGTCTGGACTACGGGAACTCCCTCTACCTTGGCACCACAAAGTCCACCACAAGGAAACTACAGGTGGTGCAGAACTGCGCAGCCAGGCTGCTTCATCACACCCCCTTCTCACATTCGGTCAAGCCAACACTAAAAAAACTGCACTGGCTCCCAATAAATGAACGGATAAGGTTTAAATCACTGTGCATAGCACATAAAACGCTCTGGGGGATCGGTCCAAAGATAAACCATTCTCTCATGGCCTTCCATCGCCCTTCAAGATGCCTCCGGTCAGCCAGCCTGTTTTTAGCAGCAGTACCTAAAATTAAGAGAGCCCGTTCAGGGGGCCGCACCTTCTCTTACAATGCCGCCAGACTATGGAACACTCTCCCCATCCAACTGCGCTCAACTGCCCACCACCTCTCATTGCGGAAGCAGCTAAAGACCTGGCTCTTCCAGAATCTGCCTTAACCATCCAGCATCCATTTGCTTGTTACTACTAGTGCTGGGATGCCTAAGGGTAGCCATGCGCTTAACAAATGCTAATTAATAATAATAATAATTGTAAATAATATTGTATTTATTGGTTATTAATATTTTGATAATAGATTTTGGTATTTTGATAAAAATAATATTTGTATTAATTTACAATATGACTGGGGTAGGAATAGTAAATTTTATGTTATGTTAATTTGGATTTATAGCGCGCTTAATACCGGAAGGTCTCTAAGCGCTATACGAGGAATGTCGTCAGACCCAGGCGAGTGAAGTCAGTGAGCCCAAGCTTCTGTAAAGAGAAAAGTTTTCAGCTTTTTTCTGAAAGGAAGAAGACTGCTTTCTGCGCGGAGCTGACTAGGCAGCTTATTCCAAAGAGTGGGTAGGATAACGGAGAAGGATCGACCTCCCTTGGTAGCATAATTGAAGCGTGGGCAATTTAGTAGGTCCATCGAGGATGATCTTAGCGAGCGGCATGGGGCGTATTTCTCAATGCGTTGCCTAATGTAGGCGGGAGCTTGTCCATAAATAGCTTTATGCACAATACAGAGGCCCTTGAATTTGGTCCTCTGTTTTAAGGGCAACCAGTGGAGGCTTTGCAGAAGGGGGGACGCCCGTGTGTGTCTGGGAACCTTAAAAATAAGCCTTGCTGCATCGTTCATGACTATCTGTAGTCTGCCAACTAGAGAGTCTGGCAGTCCGATGTAGAGCGAGTTGCCATAGTCGAGGCGGGACAGGATCATGGCAGTCACTACTGTTCTCATGGTCGAAAAGGAGAGAATCGGGGAGAGTTTCCTAAGAAGGCTGAGTAGGCCCACACAGGTACCAAACACAGTGGAAACTTGATTAGCCAAGGAAAGCTTGGCATCTACTCTAATTCCCAAGCTTTTTACCACTGGGACTGGAGCAGGAGCAGCGCCCAACTCCTGCGGCCAATAGAGGGAATTCCATGGGTTATCGGCATCGGTCATGGCCAGAACCTCAGTTTTGTCTGGGTTAATCTTAAGTGCGTTGGCTGACATCCAGTTGCCCGTGAAGCGTAGAACATCTTTCACCCGAGAATATGCTTGGGGGGTCTTCTCAATTTGCAAAATAATTTGGGTGTCGTCTGCATAATTGAAGACTTGGCACTCCATGGCTGAGAGGGTATTTATTAAAGGACTGAGATAGATGTTAAATAGGAGGGGTGACAGGGCCGACCCTTGTGGGACACCGCAAGGAACGGGCCCCCTCTCTGACACCCAGTCCCCTATCTGAATTCTTTGGGAACGGTTCGTCAGAAATGAGGTGATCCATTGTATGGCAGGTCCCCGGATCCCAATTGCTCTAAGTCTTTCTAGGAGGAGGACATGGTTGACCGTGTCGAACGCTGCCGACAGGTCAAGGAGGATTAGGACACAGGGCTCTTTATTGTCAGCGGTTCTTCGGAGATCGTCAAGCACCGATAGCATCACCAGTTCAGTGCTATGGTGAGCGCGAAAACCAGCCTGCCTGTCCTCCAGAATGTTGTTATCCTCCGTGAACTTAGCTAAGTTTTGCAGGACATGTTGCTCTAGGATTTTGGCAAGAAATGGGAGTTGGGAGATGGGTCTGAAGTTTTTCATATTGGAAGGATCGGCAGCTGTCTTTTTAAGCAAGGGAATGATTCTGGCTTCCTTGAAATAGCTTGGTACCTTCCCAGTCTCCAGTGAGAGGTTTAGCAAAGCAAGGACTTCTTCCTCAATTTCTGGGAGGGCTAAATTAAAAATCCTAGGGGGCAGGGGTCAGCGGGTGAGCCTGATTTGATTTTTAAGGCAGAACGTCGGAGGGTATCCAAGTCGATATTATGGAAGGAAGTGAGCATTTCTGCTTGCTTTCTCTGAATGCCTGTCTCAACCACGGGGATTTGCTTAAATGGGGAGTTATCGATCTCAGTCAAGATATCCTGTATTTTATTGGAAAAATACGTTAAAAATTGATTGCATTGTTCTTGATTAGATGAAAGCGGAAGTGATTGTTTTTGACTGAGTTCTTTTAGGATTACCCCTCCGTAATCCAACACTTTCCCTACTGTTGCACTGACTGGAGTGCGAATAGTAAATTTTACCCCTCCGACATCCAACACTTTACCTACTGTTGCATTGACTGTTGTGGGATTTGTAAATTTTACACCTCCTGAGTTTGAAACTTTGTCTACTATGGGGCCGATTCCGATTCGGGCCAGAAATCTCTCCGACCGAGCCGGACTCGGAGAGATTTCCGACCGAATCGGACCCTAGCAGCCCGACCGAACGAGTACGATGCGCACGTATGCCATCGGACTCGATTCGGTCGGACTCCCATTGAAGTCAATGGGAGCCTGTCGTACAACGCGTACGCGGGCTCCCATTGACTCAATGGGTGCGAGGCGAACAGGGGCGCCCCCTACAGCGTGTACGCGGCGAAGCGACTCGCGCCGTACACGCACAGGTAGGGGGGACCCATGGGTCCCCCCTGTGTGCGACTCGCGCGGCTACGCGTACAGGGGGGTCCGACATGGACCCCCAAAGTACGGCTCCGACTGCTCCTTCGAGCCGGACGGCGCGAGTCGGTCGGACTGCTCGTGGCGCGCATCGTACTTGCCCGGCCGGGGAACGTCTCCATTGCGCGGTGCGAGGCGAGTCGGTCGGCTTTCGCGTACGAGTCGGTCGGTGCGGTTGGGTCTCGCAAACGAGTCGGTCGGAGTTTTCGCATCGTACTCGCTCGCCCAGACGCACGTACAAATCGGTCGGGAAACAGGGCTCCGAATCGGATCCGTTAAAGCCAAATCCGATTCGGAGCCCTACCGGCCGAGATCGGAATCGGCCCCTAAGTATAAATTGTAGTGGATATAGTATTTGTATTAAATTTAAAATGTTGTAGTTTACTTTATATTGTTTAAACTTATATTAATATGTTTTTGGGTTATTTAAATTATAATGTTTATAATGATAAATGTTTTTGAAATTTTTAAATATTTTATGTTATTGGATATATGTATTTATAGTTATTTTTTATGTTATTACATTAATATATATATATATATTTATAAATTTTAAAAATTAATTTAGTTATATATTTTTATTAGATATATGTAAATGAACATATGTATATTAATAGATATGTTTGTTTTAATTTTTTTAAATAATGATAATTGTTATATTTTTCAAAACAAGTATTACATATATCTTATTTTCATTATATTAGCATTAATATTTAATTTAATTTACGTTCATTATTTTACATTTATATATATTTAAAAATCGATATTTTAGATAACTATATTAGTGAAAACGATATTTCTTTTTAATATTTTTGTCATTTTAATTTTAAGTATAGGGAGTCGATATTTTAAAATTCACTATTTTTGACTCAATATTTTTGTATATAGATGTTTTTTTTACTCAATATTTTGTCAGTGAACCATTCAATACAGGTAGAATTAGAAATAGCTCCAAAATGCACAAAGCGCCAACCGCAATTATCTGGTGCACTACACCGGGTCAAAGTCAAACATTAATGACGACTGCGATGGAGCGCAGGTCGGATACAGGGACGAGGTTCCCCCTGGTGGAAGGTTTACCTTTGACGATGATAGCAGATTCCTGAAAGCCAAGTCTGTGCTCAGGAATGCCTTAAATTTGATGTGTTGCTGCTCAGCATCAGTCCCAATGCAGTCCTCTTCATTCGGACTTTAAAAAGTTTCTAGAAGTCAGATCTCCTTCAGCTGGGCAAACCAGGAAGCTAAGTCCGACCAGTGATTCAATGTCGATGGCTGTGACTTCAATGGTGGTCCTGGTTTCTGATGGTTCTCCAGGCAGAAAGTTGGTAAAAAGTTTCTAAGTCCCAGATCTTGCAGTATGGGGACAGGAGGAATACACTCCCCACCACTTGGGGGTTTGGACACACTCCAACAGTGGCCAACCACAGGGTTCAGGGCAGGTCCAGCTGGTACTGATCAGCTAGGCAGTTGCAGGTAAAGGCGTCTGGAAGCTTGATGTGTCCCAGTAGCCCAAACAGAAGGCCAGCCAACTGAGAACTGGAGTCACTTCTGTGGTCCTGGTTTCAAGGCAAGCAGGTCCCGTCTTAATTCAAGATTCAGACAGAGGGGCAGACTTTCTTCTGATCTTCACAGGTCCAGCAATGTTCCGAGTGGAGTACTGGGGATGCCATTTTTATATCCTATGCCAGCCTGTGGGTAGGGGTAACTCCTGGCCACTCATTAACCAAAGGGATAAAATTTCCCCGGGGTGACCCTACCCACGTTTGCTGCACTTCACGTATGCTTTACTGTAAACGATCTCACAGTGCCCTTCTATACCTAAATCCACATGTCAGAAACCTTCTTTCCCTGGTCAGAGCTCTCTGTGCCCACCCAGAGGTATGACTATGATAATGGGAAAACCCTCCCTTGTGGTCACTTCAGACCAGCTCTTGGGCAGCTTCCTCCTCCCACTGGGTGTAGGGCCAAGCTGACTTCGAAGACAAAGGGGGTAGGCCTAAATGTGAGCTACATCTGCCAATGACCAAGGAGGCACCTTTTGAAGCTGAGGAAGGGGCTGGGTACAACCCCCAAGCCATCCTGCTAAAGAAAGAAAAATATCTCTCCACACCCAAACCTTTTGTCCCCTGTCTGGGAGCAAGCCACATTTCACCAGCCACCACAAGGGAGCCATTCAGCAGTCAGGTAACACTGGACACTGTCAGAAAGGCCCTTTTGGCTTAGACAGAGAAATGACAACTTTCTAAAATTGCCATTTCGAAAATATTGATATAAAATCTGAATTGGCAATTAAGTTGGATTTTAAATTACTAAATTACTATTAACATGAGTCCTTGAATCATTTTTCTATCTGCTCCCAAACTGAAATTAAGCATTATAGGTTGTTATAATGTAACCATTGCTTTTCTATGGGAGTGCCAGTCTTCCTACAATAAAAAACTACTTTGGAGTTTTCACTGCCAGGACACGTAAAACAATAAATATACATGTCCTACTTTTAAAATACTATGCACCCTGCCCTGTGAGCACTTAGGGCCAACCTTAGGGGTGACATATAAGTGTTAAAAAGGAAGGTTTAGGCCTGGCGAAAGGTTTATTGTGTCAGGTTGAAATGGCAGTTTAAAACTGCATACCAAGGCTGCAAGGGCAGGCCTAAAGACTTATTTTATAGTGCTACTTTAGTGGGTGGTACAATGAGTGCTGCAGCCCATTAGTAGCATTTAATTTACAGGCCTGGGGTACATGTTGTACCACCTACTAGGGACTTATTAGTAAATTGAATATTACAATTATTCATATGCCAATTTAAACATGTTTTATCACTGGTTCGCAGGAGTAAAGTGCGCAGAGTCCTATGGCCAACAAAACCGGGTTCGGTGAAAGAAGGCAAAAATCAGGGGGAATGTCACGCATTTCCAATATTTTGCAACAAATTACTAACTGCTTTTTGGTGTGTTTAATTTCATACTAGTGATCCCACCTTTATGTTTCATGTCTGCAACCATACTCTCATTTTTAAAAGAAAGAGCAAGACACCGAATATGTAACCGGTTTGTAGGAAAGATGATGGTCAGACCATTCATCATAAGGCATAAAATACACTCTGCTGTATGTTAAAAAGTTATTACAAGTGATCTCAGAGTTCTATGACCTTAAAAAGTAACTCAGCCTTTGGCCTTGTTTCTCTGTATAGTCACAGAATTCCTTGATGGCTTACAATATCCTTATAATGTACAGCAGTGGGTACTTTATCCCAACTGTACATTGTGGGACGGCTTTCCAACAATATTATATTTATTTGTATTCCCATTTAAATAGAAGTGAAGCATATTTATTTTTTCTGAACCAATTTAGAAATGGCAATTACAATGGATTTACACCAATTTATTTCATAACCTAAGGAGCTGCCAATTTTATCTTCTAAATGTTAGCAAATTATCGACTCATTTATTAGGGTTATATAGCATGAGTTGCATGTGGTCTGAAAGTAAAATATGTTTGAATTTCTTAGAGCATTTCTTAATGCCATCAAGTATGTATTGCAGTGCAAGAGGTAAACTGAACAACTGAGGGGATAACAAACAACATTGTTTTGTCCTTTGATGCCTGTTGAACAAGTTACTTACCATTCATAACTCTTTTTCTCGTAGAGACTCTATCTAGCAAGATTCCTTACCTTACAATATTCCCGGTTGTCAGACTGGATCGGGAGGATTTTTTTTTAGCAATTCCCCTTCCTCACCAATAAGTGGCATTGTTTGGCTCCGCGTGGCGTCGGTGGCATCGTCAGCACCAAAAGTGACATTTACGGTGCCTATATAGGTGCAACCCCAGCACATTGACCTCAGTTTTTTACTATTTTTTCCACTCCAGAAGCACGGAGCCAAGCTCAGGAAGAGTAACTGATATGCCAAAAGTGAGGTACAAAAGGATCTTTTAAGTTAGAAACAACAGTCTGCAGAGTAGGGATTATGGGAGGGTCGGTAAGGTATCTGTGGCTAGATGGAGTCTCTACCAGATAAAGTGTTACTGAAGATAAGTAACTTGTTTATCTGATAGAGACTTATAGCCACAGATTCCATACTTTAGAATAAATACCAAAGCAATATCCTTCCCTAGAGGTGGGTCTGTGGATTGATTCAGACTAAGAAGTCCTGGAGGACTGAATGGACAAAGTGCCCATCTCACTGGACCTGATTGTCGAGGCAGTAGTGTTTGGCAAATGTGTGCAGCGATGCCCACATAGCTGCCTGACAGATGTCTGGTGAGGTCCAAGGCTGGGACTCCTCTGACGAACGCAGTGGTTGCAGCTGTAGCTGTGGTGGAGTGAGCTCTTAAGCCCTCAGGGGGCTGTTTCTTGGCCGTTGCATAGCAGTTTTTAATGCAGAGAGTGATCCATCAGGAGATGGCTCTTTTTTAAATTTCCTTCACTTTCTTTGCCCCTGCAAATCCAACAAAGAGTTGATCATCCACCCAGAAATCTTTGGTGCAATAATGTTTAGTTTGGATCCAGCTGGTGGAGTCTTGCCTCTTCTTTAGAAGGATGAGGAGGGGAAAAAAGTAGGCAGGGTGATATTCTGCCTGACACTACCTTTGGTAAGAAGGATGCCTGAGTTCTTAACTCCAGCTTGTCTGGGAAAAATAAAGCATAGGGAGGGTTAACAAAAAGCACTTGTAACTCTGCAACCCTCCTGGCAGATGTTATCTCCCGAAGGAAGACAGTCTTAATTGTGGGAAACCTTAGGGGGCAGCTGCGCATTGGCTCAAAAGGCGAACACATGTGAAAAGTTAAAACTAAATTTGAGTCCCATTGGGGCATAGTGAAGGGTGAGGGTGGAAACATATGTTGCAATCCTTTAAAGAATCTAGTTGCAATAGGTGACTTAGTCAGGGATGGTTGATCCGGCAGCCGTAGAAAAGCAGAAATGGTGGACACATACCATTTCACTGTACCCAGAGCAAAAGCTTGCGAGCCAGTGCTAAATCAGAGGAGGACTTCCCACAAGGTTGCAGACAGATGGTCAACAGATTTAGATGCACACCACAACACAAACCTGACCCAACAGCAGACATAGATGGTTTTGTTAGAACAACGCCTGGCTGCCAGTATACCATCACATACTTCAGGAGAAAAATCAAACAACCTCAATTGTTGCAGCTCAGTCTCAATGCATGAAGGTAGAGAGTGGACAGGTTCAGCTGCAGTACCCTGCTCTGTTGCTGCGACAGAAGGTCCTCCCAAGGGGGCAGCCTGACAAGAGAACAGATGCTCATGCTCAGAAGTTCAGACTACCATACTCTCCGAATCCAGTCCGGAGCCACTAAGATTACTTTGGGCACAGTTGTTTTAAATTTTCTTGAGAACTCTCAACAGGAGTGGTATCGGCAGAAAGGCGTATAGGAGTCCTTGAGCGATAGCTGCCTTGAGTGCGCAGAATTGATGACATTGCACGTTCTTGGTGGTAGAGAACAGATCTAACCAAGGTTCTCCCCTATCTTGAAAGAGGCCTTGCACCACCTCCAGATGAAGACGCCATTCATGATCCACTAGGCATCGACGGCTGAGTTTGTCCGCTCTGCCGTTCAGATTGCTTGAAAAATATTGAACCACCAGGAATATGCCCTATTGTTCCAGTCATTCCCAGAGACGTAGGGCCTCCTGACATAGGATCCACAACCCCATCCCGTCCTGTTTGTTGCAATACACATGGAGATGGTGTTGTCCGTGAACACCTGAACTAGCCTTCCCTTGAGGGTAAGAAAGGCATTCAATGCCAGACGGATCGCTCTCAATTCCAACACACTGATGTGGAGCTGAGACTGCCGGAGACCAGAGGTCTCTAATGTGCACCTCGTCAGGTAGCTGCCCCAACCCAGAAGTGATGCATCTGTCACTCCTGTGAGCTCTGGGTGGAAGAGGGAGAGAGAGGTCTTCCATTGACCCAATTGTGGTCCTTGATCCACCACTGCAGATCTCTTGCAGTTCCCTCTGAAATCTGGACCAGGTTGGAGAGATTCCCCTGATGCTGTGCCCACAGGGTCTTCAAGTCCCACTGCAGAGCCCACATGTGCCAACAGGCATGTTTCACCAACAGGATGCAGGAGGTGATGAGACCCAGCAGCCCCAGGGTCAGTCTCTTCGAAATCCAGGATAGAGGCTGAAACATCGGAATCATAGCCTGAATATCCCGGACTTGCTGTTCCAGAGGATAAACCTGAAACTGCAATGTGTCCAGAACAGCTCCAAGGAAAGGAAACATCTGAGGGGGAGTTGGGTGTGACTTCGGCACATTGATAGGGAACACCAGCAAATGCTGGACGTTTGCCGTAGTCTGGAGATGGGAAATGGATGCCTGGGGCAAGCCCGTCTTCCACAGCCAATCATCGAGGTAGGAGAAGATGGATCCCCAAACCGCCACAAATGTGCTGCAACTACTGCCATCACCTTGATGAATACCCGAAGGGCACTGGTAAGGCCGAAAAGGAGCACAGCAAACTGATAATGCTCCTGGCCCACTGTAAACCGCAATTCACCTCTGTGGGCAGGCAGGACAGGATGTGAAAATAAACATGCTGCAAGTCCAATGCTACCATCCAGTTTCCAGTGTTGAGGGCATATAGGACCCGAGGCAGGGTGAGAATCTTGAGGTTTCCCTTTTTCAAGTAGTTATTGAGAGGCCGCAGACCTAGAACAGGTCGGAGGCCTCCATCCTTCTTTGGCACCAGAAAGTAGCAGGAATATAAACCACAACCTATTTCTGATGCTGGTACCCTCTCAATAGCTCCTTTGGCCAGAAGGGCCAGTACTTCCCAAGAGCACAAGGTGGTCCTCTGTCAGCCAATCTGGGGATGGAGGGTGTGGTGGTGGGGTTTGTTGGAATGGGAGGACATAACCTCATTGGACAATCTGAAGCACCAATTTGTCCGATGTTACGTCCCACCACTGGTGCAGATGTTGTCGGATTATGACACCAACCATGTGCCCATGCTGTATTTAGGGCAAACTAAAGAGGCTTTAACTGAGCAGCTGCAGGGGAGTGAGCAGATTGGGCGGACCTATGACTTTGGGCCCTACAGGGCTTGTGGTAGCCACGTCCACAGCTACAAAAGGTCTGAGCCTGCTGCCCGTGGTGGCTAGGTGGGTAAGGACACAGCTGATAGCCCCTACCATAGCCACGGTAGGGGCGTACGGTAGAATGCAGCTGTCTGGGGCTAAGGAGAGCCCTAATGACCTAGCAGTGGCCCTACTGTATTTTAATCGTTCCAAGGCCGAATCTGCATTGTCTCCAAAGAGACTGGTTTTGTCGAAGGGCATATCCATAAGTGAGGCTTGGCCATCCCCCAAAAAGCTAGTGTTCCTCAACCAGGTGTAATGTTTCAGAGCCACGAAGAAGTTATGGCTCTGACCAGTGAGTTGGTTGTATCCGCATTGTGTTGTGAACTTTGCTGCATCTTGCCCATCAGCAAAAGCTTGGGAAATTATGGCCTGGACTTTATCCGGGACAATGGACAGCGCTTTCACAACCGTATCCCACAGAGTATGGGAATAACAGCCTAATGAGCATGCAGTGTTCATGGTCAACGTTCCCATGCTTGGGGAAGAAAAAATTCTCTTTCCGAAGGTGTCCAGCCTCTTGGATTTCCTATCTGGAGGAGTAATTGGGAACATGTTGGGATTAATCTGGGAAGTTGAGGCCTGGACCACCAGCTCTCAGGGGTAGGGTGCTAGGAGAGAAAGGCTGGGTCCACCGGTGCAGGCAATGGTGGCGAGCAATGGTCCTGTGCACAGGAGTGCCTGTACAGGCTTGGCCAGGCCATGGCAGGACTTCAGTGAAGGCTTCTTTGAAGGATAATAAGGGCTCTAATGGGGATACCCCCGACTGAAGCATTTGTTTTGACTTGAACTGTGGGAAGCTGTAGGTCCAGGACCTCAGCTGCTGTCCAGACCAACATCACGAAGGAAGTCCCTTCCTCCATAGCCACTGTGGGAAAAGAGAGGAGGCCAGTGTCTCGTGAGGCATCCAGACCATTGGCATCAGCCAGGTCCTCACACCAGTTGCCATCGGCCATGGACGCTGCTACAGGGTCATGATAGGAATAGGGATCCTCAGATCCCCTCCATTTGGGTTCCTCAGTGAGCCCTTCAGTATAATTGGGCTCTGTCTCCAATTCAGGCCGTGTGGGCCTGGTCGGTGCAGGAGTCGGTCCAGCTCAGTAATGGAGGCGGGAATCATGATGGGTTCGGCACCGCCGATAGCCATTGGTGACACCGGGATTCCACTGGAATGGTCCCCAGAGGGGGTCCGAGCAATCCAGATTCCCCAACAGATCCTAAGGTGTGAACTGTGGCTAAGGGCAAACCCGTTGGTGAACCTGTGGGACCCGAAGGTGCTCCAAAGGGTTCGGCTGCCCAAAAATGAGGCTCTTAGCCTCATAAAATTCACAGAGTTGGGCGGGGTCGCTCTGTCTCTGGGAAATTCAGGGAAGCATGGCGCGGACCCAGTATCCGATGCTTGCTGCACAGGAACCACCTGCGAGCAGGGCCTGGACTTGTGTCGTTGTTCCCTCGCATCATTCAAAGAGTGAGATTGATGCAGAGGAGTCAAAGAGTGCTTGGACTTCTAGGACTTCTTGTGGGACTTACCAGAAGAAGTCCTGGAGCAGGACGAGGACTGAAATAAACAACACTGGGAGCGGTCCCAAGACCTTCCACGTGGACGGGACCTGGAGCGGCACGGAGTCACGTGACGAGCAGCCAAAAGCTTCATGGTTTGCTCTCCTACGGCCTTCAGGTTCATAATTTTGCACTCAGCACACAACACGAATTCATGGTCCTTTACAAAGCACCATAAACAGACCAAGTTAAGGCCTGTCACTGACATCGGTCGATGACAGGCTCCTCAAGGCTGGAACCCGGTCAGAGACATTTCTGTCAAAAAAGCAAAAATAGCGCAACAATTATCGAGAAAAGGGTAAAAGCCAGTAAAAAAATGATCAAGGGAAGCTCAATCCAGATCTGAGCTGATGGGACGGAAAAGAAGGAACTGAGTTCAGCGCGCTTGGGTGCGCCTATATAGCCACCTCACCTGCCACTTACGGATCCATTCTAACGCCTGGGAATATTCTAAGGTAAGGATTCTGGGGCTAGAAGTCTCTAGCAGATATATTTTTCTGATAAAAGGCTATTTGTGCTAATGTTGTTCCCAGATTCTTCAGGTAAGGCTTTCATTCCATGTCAGAATTTGGAGCTAAAGTTTATTGTTTTCCTTACTTCAAGAAGATATGGCACGTATACATTGTTGAAGACCTTCTCCACATCTAGCCCAAATACTACATGGTCTTCATGTTAGTTGGTGCCTTATTGTATGAGGTTTTTGTGGCGTAGTATATTGCCTGCTCTTTTTCATACCCTGATGAAACCAGTTTGATTTTTACTCTTTTAACTTCGTACCCACTCAAATCAACCTACCAGCCCAAATCATTTTTTGAATTCCTCTCAGCAGGGTTCAAAAACAAAATCGCTTATGTAAAGTGCTCCAATACCTTCAGGTCGAGTTTGTGCTATATAAAAATGAAAAAATAAAATGGTCTGTAGCTTGCACACTGAAGATGATTTCTTCTAGGCAATTGTAAAAGAATTACCTGCTATTGTTTCATCTCATTACGAAAGGATGTTGATTCTACTACTTTATTAAAGACTTTTGTTACCTGTGTATGCTTAAAAACACTACAGCACAGTGGGCACTTTTTGACACCCTTTATGCAGTCTTATGACAGATGGCACTAATTGAAACAAGCATTGGCAATGCTAATAGGTCTAGCTTTAAAAGAATGTTGTATAATAATGTGAAGCATTACAAATCGATAGCATGAGAATAGATATGTATTTGTGTGGAAGCAAAGAACTGTAGAATAATATTGGTTAAAGATAAAAGGTCAGGTGGCAGTTGAACTTTCAAGCCAGACATAAACATCTATGTAGGTTAATGACTGCCCAACACCCATCTGCGCTGCTGCCAGAGAAAAACACAATGAATATTTTAGTTATCTAAGACACTTTAATAGCATTACAATGTTGTGTGTGCCGCTAAATGTTCAAGTTCAGGCAGATAGATAAATAAACAAAATGATCACAGCATTGCTCACTTTGCCACTGGATGCAAGCTAGCCTGGCTGATGAGGGCTGTTAGCCCGAAACCGGTCCCAGGATGCTTGTTTCGGGTCCAGGGAAGACATGGCTTGGCAGTTCGGGCTGGACTGTTCCCATGAGGCACAGGGTCAAGACTAACCCTGGGCGGAGTTCGCGGAGTTGCACTACACGGAACATCCCGAAGTGCAAAAAAAACTCAGTCGCACTACGCAGAGCTCCGCGACCGGCGGAGTATAATAGAAAAATGCCGTTCGTGGTGATTGCACAGTGCCGGATGCTTGTCCGCACTGTGCAATTATTGCGAACGGCACCATGCACAGCGCAAGCTTTCCTTTTCTGCCGCTCGAGTAGATTTTTACTCGAGCAGCAGCTTTCTCAACGCGAACGGGCAGTTTCTCAAAGTGAGCGGTCGCGAGCATACGCGACCACTCGCAATGAGAAACCTGACTTCCCACGCGTTGAGAAATCTCGCTGGGATGTTGATTTTCCACGCTCGCCAACTTGATGTTGACGATCGCGAACGAGGAAAAATCTCGCCGGGATGTTGATTTTCCACGCTCGTGCTCGCCAACTTGATGTTGACGATCGCAAACGAGGAAAAATCTCACAGGGAGGTTGATTTTCCTCGCTCGCGGTCGCCAACTTGACGTTGACGAACGCGAGCGAGGAAAAAAACTCCGCTACGCGAAGCGGAGTTTTTAGGAACTCCGCGTAACGCGGAGTGCAGAAAACTCCGCAAACTCTGCGAGCGGAGCGGAGTTTACCGCCCAGGGTTAGTCAAGACTGATTTGCATATAGCTGTGTCTGAACTGCCTTTTTGTAAACTCTTAAAAACTTGGCTCTTCCAACAAATAGCCCCATAATTCCTAATGGTTGTCTGCCTGATTGCTAGCGCTGGGATGCCCGAGGGTAGCTATGCGCTATATAAATGCTTAATAATAATAATAACTGGGGTGGCGAAGTGAGCTAAAGAACAATGATGGATTCAACGCAGATCTGTGACTGGGGGTGAGTGTCTGAAAAGTTTCAGCGCTCCATCCATCATCTCCTTGTGTTTGCTTTGTTCATCCTAAGTTGGCAGGGTATGCCCAGACGTGGGTCCCTTGCTCACTTTGCCACTGGATTCAAGCTAGCCTGGCTGATGAGGGCTGTTAGCCCGAAACCGGTCCCATGATGCTTGTTTCCGGTCCAGGGAAGACATGGCTTGGCAGTTCGGGCTGGACTGTTCCCATGAGACACAGGGTCAAGACTGATTTGCATATAGCTGTGTCTGAACTGGGGTGGCGAAGTGAGCTAAAGAACGATGATGGATTCAACCCAGATCTGTGACTGGGGGTGAGTGTCTGAAAAGTTACAGCGCTCCGTCCATCATCTCCTTGTGTTTGCTCAGTTGAACTTTCAAGCCAGACATAAACATCCGTGTAGGTTAATGACTGCCCAACACCCATCTGCGCTGCTACCAGCGAAAAACACAATGAACATTTTAGTTATCTAAGACACTTTAATAGCATTACAATGTTGTGTGTGCCGCTAAATGTTCAAGTTCAGGCATACAGATAAATAAACAAAATGATCACAGCAATGTGGAGGGCAAGTACTTCTTTGCGGAAGCAGACAACTTCTGCCCAATCAAAACAAGTTCTACTGGCTCTCACCACCTGAATGGAGCAAGCGCCCCTTTCTAGTGTTTCTCATATAATTGTGTGGCGACAGCTGCGCTGTCAAGCCGGATCATAAAAATGATTCTTATGCAGCTCTGTGCCATCCAAAACACAGTACAAGCACCTCAGGCGGTACTGGGCAGAAAATAACACAGTTGTTAAATTTTTTTAGATCAGTGCTCTTAATTTGGCACCATTCACACTAAACATGCATGCATACGGTTTCAAATAGTCGGATCAAATTCATAGAATCATAAACGAGTTAAGCGGCTTTCAAGATCTATGGTCCTTTCCGGCATCAATAAGTCGTCTTAGCATAATACGTGGGAAGGTATTTACTCCTTTGAATTTTGTTCCCTTGCTGCTATCTGTTTAATTTCCATTGTACTGCCAAGACAAACAAAACCTTCAGGACACAGAAAAAGCCATACAGATGATACTGTAGTTTATGCATCTGTCTTGCTCATGCTTACAACAAATTACGGGCAAAGTACACAGAGTAACAGCACACTTCTCTGTGTAAACAGCCACACCTTTGCCATCAATCGTGCATATATATGATTAACAACCTAGATAATTATTTCAGAGTTCAGTTGTACTTGGTGTTCTAAAATATCAGTAAGGCTTGATCAATCACCATCAGGGGTTGTAGCAAGATAATATTAATCATCATCATCAATTAGAATTGATGGCACCATAAAGCTTATATATAACATTTTGTAGTCTGTTGCCATTACATAACACATCATAGACTTTGACCTTTGTTACATGCTATGCACGAACACCGCTCTGAACAGCCAATTCTCTCGCGGCTTCATCAAAAAAAGGGAAAAATAAAAAAATCCTCACAGAATCATTTCTTCTTTTTCTTATTTGAAGTCTTGATGACAGAGCGGTTTAGTTGTCTCTTTAGACCTCATGCCACATTCAACACTCACCCACCCACTCCTTCACACATGCGTGCTGGGAATTCATTAGGGTGCGTGATCTGTCATTGATAGCAATCTAAAATCAATTTTCTAGCAATGGGTATGGTGGTGGCCCAGGTATTCTTCACTTGGAGGCAAGATGGATGCTGAAGCATCAAGGTGACCTCAGACACATCCATTTTGCAGGACATGATGTCTGTTCTCTGGGGCCTGGTGCTTTTCAGGAAGGGCGCAGCACCTTCAGAACCAGCTATTGAATGGGTCATGAGCATGCACTGAATTTACTAATGATTGCTGCAATGCATTTATCAATTGCCTTGTTATAGTAAGTTGGTGGGTGTTTACATAACACGATTTATATGTGTAGTTTATGTATGGTGCAAATGATTTGCATAAACATTAGCAATACTTTGTAGTATTGAATATACTGTTGCAGTAGGCACATCAAAGGGGTCTCTGGGTTTGAATGTATTGCTGCTTTGCATGGCGAGTGAGATGGTGGTGTTTTCAAATTGTATTTATGGGTAACGGGATGTGCTTAAATAGCTCACTGTTTGACAGTCACTTGTAAAGGGGTCTCAACAAGCTATGGGCTTCCCTTTTCAGTACGAGAAAGATCGTAAAAGCTACATTCCTTTAGAGCAGAATTTAAAACTGTTTCTTTCAACAGGTAGACACCCACAGGCTGAATGCAAAAAATCTCCACCTGCTATATTCCTTAAAATCCTGTGTGAAAAATTGATCTTCAATGAAACTTACGTCCAGCCCTTATTTATAGAAATGCACCTCGGCTTACCTGCCTTTTCTGTACATAAACTACTCAATCAATCAACCTCTATTCAGTTTTTACAAAAAAAAACATAAACGTAAACTCAAGTTAAATTAAACAGTACAGTACAACTGACACAGACCCATAAATTGCAGAATTAATAACAAAATCTATATAAAAAACAGGTGATAAACTATTCTAAATCTCATGCATGTCTGTCTTAGGCTCTTTTTGGAAGCCATAACAATATCAATTAATTCCAGCTTCTCACATAGCCCCCTCTAATGATCACACCTCAGTCATAAAGTACCCTAAGGAAACTGGAGTAACTGCACAGAATGAAGATTACCGGAAGTCAATCGCACCATTTACCTGGAGAGCTAATACTGATGTCTGTACACCGGTAGATACTGTACTCTGAGGGGCAGATTTACAAGCCCCTTGCGACAACTTTACGCCGCTGTTGCATCACTTCTGTGACGCAGCGGCGTCGTAAACAATGCGCTACATTGCGACATATTTACAACGTGACGCATCTAGGGAGATGCGTCACGTTGTAAAGCCCTGCGCTACATTATACCTGCATTAGGTATAATGTATGCAGGGAGGGCGTTCCCACGCAGGAAAGCCTCGTAAAAGTGACGCAGTGAAATCTACAAGATTTCACTGAGTCACTTTTATGACGCCACTGCGTCAAAACCTTGAGCCTGCTTGAAGCAGGCGTAAGGAGTGACGCAGCATGTCAGGAATAGGCATTCCTAACCATTGCTGGAGTTGCATCGTACTTGCGGTACGACTCCAGCAATGCGCTGCCCTTACGCCGACAAGATGCGTCACGCATCTGTTTATCCTTGCGCCACGGTGCGCCGCATTGTAAATGCGACGCATCCATGGTGGCGCAAGGTTTTTTTTCCGTGTCGCAATTAAACTGGCGCATCCCCGCTAATATGCAGGGATGTGCCAGTTCTTGTAAATCTGCCCCCGAATATTTCTCTAAAAAGTCGCAAAGGGTGATTTCAGGGAAACAGGCGTCACACCTTTCCTCCGCGGCCATCTATTTCCACCTCACTGTAAAATTAACAACATTATCCCCGTTTGATGGAGTATCTGTTTCCACAGGTTGAAACTGAGCCGCTGCTAATGTTCTAATGACAGGTGTAAGATTAACTTTGTTAAGCGTCTGGCCACTCATGCAAACTAAATTAAATTAATGGAACAAATTTCTCCCGTAATTAAGATAAAAATTCATGTCAGCTGTAACCTTGCTGTTGGCTAATTATATAGAAATGATTTATCATCTGTTTCGCCCAGAATATTAATCCTCACCTCATTGATAACTGCAGCCAGTGTTAAGAGATGAGAGTTGATTAACTATGACAGATTGGGCAACCGCTGTAGTAAGCGCGGGAAACGTGATACTGCTCAGAACAGCACTGCTTGCTTAAAAACGCATCCCTGTGGAAAGAGATGCAGTCGAACGGAGGATAGTGCAGTGACTGCGGTAATGACTGATATTGGAACGCTGGGCTGTGCTAATCTGTAATAATGAGCTACCATGTTTGCTAACAGCACGCCAAATTAAAGCATATAATGCACACACCAGGCAATCATCTTCAAGATGTTTGTACATGCTGTGGCAGGTCGATGCTGTGGCTGCGGCTTATTTCATATCTCTGCTATCTGACAGCGGATGTGTTGGTTTGATCATGAAATGCCTATAGACAAGTTTATTTTTTAGGCCTGGTGTTAGTCCAGACTTTTCGGTTTTGTTAAAATTATATCCAGTCTTCTGCATCCATTGGTCTGTTGTTGTGTCACTCAGTTTGATTCCGCCCACTACAGCATGAGGCATGGTTCAGTCCACTTCAGCAATTGGCTAACTTCATTGTGAGTGATGGCACTTTGCTCTTTCACAAGAGCACATCTGTACACAAAGTAGTTCCCTTCAGTGCCAGGTCTGCCATGGCAATGCGAGCTTTTTGAGACCAACAAAGTATCCATCCATCCATCTACCTGTCTATCTATCACCATGACCAAACAAATCAGTCAGCAAAACATTAGACTGGCAGCCAACGACAGACATAATGGCTTTGCTCATTCTTGCCCAGGGTTGGACTTGGCATGCAGTTATCTAACCTAGTAGCTGACCTTGTGCAATTCTACTATGAACGTTTTTTTTTGTAAGTGAGCGTAATCTTGATAAAGTCACGAATAATGAGATTAGAATATGCCTCGGAATTTTTGTGTTTCTAATACTTTTCGCGTAATTTTAGCTGCCAGAACATTTGGTTTTGGTTATCACAGGAAATGTCTCGGGAGATTTTTATGGAACCGGATGTGTGTGACGGCGGCGCGCGCTTTGTTAGCAACGTTCACTGTCCACTAGAAACTATATGGGCAATGCATTGAGCTGGTATTTTGCATGCTTGTGTAGACTAGGGCAAACGTCACGTACAATTTTCACATGAAATCCCAGGCATAATGGACCGAATATGCAAAGATGTTTACGTATTACACCAGGATAAAAACATTGCAGTTTCGCCCGTGCCCAGATTCTATTCCTTGTGCTAAAAGGCCCAATCATGGTTTAAGTCACAAGCTATTACTTCTTTTCATAAGTCAATATACAGTGCAGACGCACCCCTACTTCTGCATAGCTCAAAATACAAAACAATAAAATAAGAATATCATACTTTTAAATCTGCTCGGCTGCCCCTCGCCACACCACACACCAGTTTTACCGCCACCTTCACACATACAAAACTGAGACATTTCTTCCGCTAACCTAATCTTCTTCGAGCCAAAATTACCTGAAAAGCTTTGGAAAACCAGAAATTGTGCGAAAGATGCCAAAACCAAGTAATTCTTTTTATCAGATTACGCGCTCGTGAAAAAATAATGATAATAAATCACACACCCATCCACATACACATAAGAAACGCAGAATCTGCGAAGAATCTTCAGGGAGTTATACCGAACTGTACACACGCGCACACAGACGCACCAACACATATGCACATATGAAATGCAGGAGCTGCGAAGCATCCTCAGGGAGGTATAACGCATTGTACACACACGCACGCAGGCACGCACACAGACACACACGCACACATGAAATGCAGGAGCTGCGAAGCATGTTCTGGGAGGTATAACGCATTGTACACACACGCACGCAGGCACGCACACAGACGCACACGCACACATATGAAATGCAGGAGCTGCGAAGCATGTTCTGGGAGGTATAACGCATTGTACACACGCACGCAGGCACGCCCACAGACACACACACGCACACATATGAAATGCAGGAGCTGCGAAGCATGTTCTGGGAGGTATAACGCATTGTACACACGCACGCAGGCACGCACACAGACGCACACGCACACATGAAATGCAGGAGCTGCGAAGCATGTTCTGGGAGGTATAACGCATTGTACACACGCACGCAGGCACGCACACAGACGCACACGCACACATATGAAATGCAGGAGCTGCGAAGCATGTTCTGGGAGGTATAACGCATTGTACACACGCACGCAGGCACGCACACAGACGCACACGCACACATATGAAATGCAGGAGCTGCGAAGCATGTTCTGGGAGGTATAACGCATTGTACACACACGCACGCAGGCACGCACACAGACGCACACGCACACATATGAAATGCAGGAGCCGTGAGGCATCTTTATGAAGGCATAACGCACTGTACACGTCATAGTTACGATAACATAACACAACACGACGACCCTGCAACAAGGAGATTTATACAGTGTAACATGTCCCAAATAGGACCTCCTGGGGGTTAGAATAGACCTAATTATATCTTTAATAAATTACTCAATTTTCTCCGGCATAAAGAAGTAAACTGAGTTTATTGATCTCTGATAGAGAATGTGTGCCATGTAGCAGTACGTACTACTTTCGAAGGCACCTACGTTTTAAAGTATATAGGGGCAGTCCTCACTGTTAATAAATGCGCCAGTTTTTAAAAGCATATCTCCTACTTCAAAATACTTTTCTTCCGTTATGATAGTAAGATATGCGATAACATCCATAGAACACGCAGATATTATTTAGTAGCTGGCAATGGAAAAACAGAAGCTCGTCCCTGTATTCTAGGAGCCCGAAGCAATATTGGGGAGCCCAGATATTATTGTACTGAATAAAAAACCCTGAGCTGGCTATATATTTTCAATTCACATCCAGATCCAGGCACTTAAGACATTCATCCTGTTTTGGCACATCTTCAGACGTGCTCTGATGTACCCCAGCCATCATGCCTATCACACATTAAGTCACGCCCTGCACACTTTAAGACAGACTCTCCATGGACTCAGTGATAAACTGCTCCCCTTCAGCCATGATCTGCCTTTCACATAACACAATATCTGTATTTGACAAGTAGCTTTTCTCTCTTGGGTTTCTTAGCGCTGAAAGAGCAGATGTTTATTGTTACCCAACTCGAAGATACTCCTTTTATCAATCTCTGGAAGTAGACAGGCTGAGTCGACCCGCCAGGATCTCTGCAATCTTACAGGCATGTTATGTACTGATTCACCCTTGCTTTGCATCCTTTCAGCCATGCTCCGCATACTTCAGCCCCACTCTGTATAATTTTAATCAGCTATCTATCAAAAAGATAGGGGGGGACGGTGGGAGCTGATTGTTAGGTCCAGTGACCCTTGCTCCCGATTGGTAACTGGTATATAAAGGGGGGTCACTGTTCCTTAAGAGGAGAGTTCAAAGTGGAGAAAGAAAAAGGAAAAGGTGTCCTGTGCTACTCTATGTGTGGGGACAGTGTGTCCTCATCATGATGCCCTCACACACCCCGAAGGATGTCATGCTTCATCATTGGGCTTTTTGCTCCTCGTCAGGCCGGCGCTGCAATGCCCTACGGGTCCCCCGAAGGGTCTCTTTTTCGGAGATCTTTTGATGAAACAAGCCGTTAGGTGCGTGCGTGTGAGTGGAAGTGAGGTCTCAACTAGTGTGTTAAAAAATGACTGGAGGAATTCAAATCCTTGAGATTTATAACGGGGCGCCAACCCTTCTCTTTCTTTTTTACGAGAAAGATTGTGCTCACAAAGCCTGGACCGATGTTCGAGACGATAAAAATCGCTCCTTTGGCTAGCATTTGGCTCACCTCCGCGTCTACTAGGGTGGATTGTTCTTGGTCTAGCGTAAGTTCCCTGGGGTGTTTGGTCTGGTAAGGAGTAGTAATGAACTCTATTTTGAAACCTTTTACCATCTGTAGGACCCATGCGTCGTTCGTTATGGACGACCAATTGTGGCTGAAAAGGGAAAGTCTTCCCCCTACCTTTGGGAGGGAAGAACCAGGAAGAGAGGATCTTACCTTGTCCTTGGCATCTTCCTCGGTTGTTTCCGCCTCGTGTTCGAGTATTGCGGCCTCTCTGGGGGTAGAAATTACTGTTTCCCCGGTAGTATCTCGAATAACCGCGTTGGTTTTGGTATGAGGACCTGTTGAATCCGCGACTGGCAGCCGGTCCTCCCCTGTCAGCCCTTCCAAAAACTCTTCCTCCGAACATTCGCCTCATGTTGTTTTGTGCTTTGTTAAAGGCGGAGAATGTCGAAACGTAATTACCCAGAGATTTTATAAAGGTCTCCCCAAAGAGTAGGTCGTTTGGGTCTCCTTGGATATCCTTGTTCGCTAGATCCCCCAATTTGGGATTCATGCGCATTAGAATGGCTCTACGTCTCTCGGAGGTCAGGTTGGCATTTGCATTTCCGAGGAGGCAGATTGCGCGCTGGCTCCATCCACGAAGGAGTTCGGTATCCACCGGAACACCATTCATGGAGGATTCCTCGGCTAGATCCAGGATTCTAGCAAGGGGGCCAAGTGTGTTAAGGAGCTTATCCTGGCACTGCTTAAGGCAGCGTTCCAGGCCCTTGCGAGGGTCTCTCCCGGTTTTAAATAGGAAGGTGAGTAGTTCAGGGTCGAGGTTGGGAGTCATACCGGCTTTGTTGTCTAAAAAAGGTCTTGGACACTCGGACCTCATGAGGTTGCGAGAATCTCTTTCAAGTGGTTTTCGAATCCAAGCCTTAATAAATTTTGCCACATGATCTAAGGGCCACCAGTCGGAACCCCTAGGATGGCTAATCTTAGAGGGGTTAAACATCTCGGACCCTGATGGGTCTTTAATAGAATTAGAATTTTTATTAGACTGCCCTAGATCCTCATCAAGGAGGTCATCATCGAATTTCTCTTGGGGGTCGAAGATATATTCATCGGCCTCATCGTCAATTGGGGACAGGTAATCATCGTCATCTTCGATGAGGTCTATTGTGCTGCGAGGGTCACCTGGTCTCTGTGTGCCGCGAAGGACACCCGTGCTTTTTGCACCATTAAGGTCGCTCATTCTTTTGGTGCCGCTCGGGGCTTCCCGGTCATTTGTAGCGCACAGGCTCACAATCGATAAAACCCTGTCATTTGAAGCACTTAGGCTACCATGAGGCTCAATATGTTTTGTCTTTTTTAGGACCTTACCGCTTTTTGGGGGGAGTGGGTCCTCTTCTTCAGAAGAAAGAGCAGCGTCCTCGTCAGGAATATTTCTCTTCCTCTTAATGAGTGCTGCCTCCACAGCCTCCTTTAAGGACGTTTTCAGTTGCCTCTCAAAGAGGTTCATCAGAGAATTTTCAGTGAGTGGAGTTTCATTAGAGGTCTGAGGATCGCTTTGAGACATCTTGTTTAAGTATATTCCCCCTTTTTTTTGAATGAGGTCCAAGGAAAGGTGTTTCTTAAACTATTTAAGTCTCCTTATAATAAATCAGTGCTTTACCAGCTGAGCATTAATAAGCGATCCTGTCGGTTGAAAGGTTCCTTTACAAAGAATTGGTGCTTTAACAGCGAAAAACGCTAAGCATTAATTTACGCGAGCAAGAAAGCTGATTTTTTTTTTTTTTTTAAATAGGAGACCCAGGGATGTTTCAAAAGGGATTCCCTTCTTAAAAATATGATCGTTTTATCAAAAACGAAACCTTATTGGCTAAGTTAAAAGGGAACTTAAGGCAAAAGTAGCTAAAGATCATGTCGAGCAAAGAAACAGCTGATCGTGGTCCGTTGGCTCAGCGCTGTGCGTCTCCATGGAGACGCACAGCGCGAGTCAAAATCTTGCCTTCAGAAAGCCTAATTTTCGCCTTGCGCGAAGCTCTTAATTTGTTGAGCGGGTCTCCTCCGGGGAAGCCGGAGGAACCCGGAAGTGTGAGGCAGAAAGCAGGCTTTTCGGAGAAAGCTGGATTCCCGCTGACGAGGTGCGTAAACACCGAGTCTCGTCTAAATCAGGGGGGGGGGGGGGCGAGTCGGAGGTTGGCTCCATTTGGAAAAGGGTTTAATGAAAAGGATAAAACTAGGCGAGGAAGGTAAAGGGCCCAACCATAAATTGGAAGGGGAAAAAACTTACCTGTTGAGAGATCGAACGAGAAGATTTAAAACGTTAAACCAGACTAAAATACACAGTCAGTTATAGTGTAAAATATAAACAGTCTAAGATGTTTGTAAATATGTAATTTATCGGATAAACATAGTAGATAAAACAGTTCTAAAATATCAGAGTTATAGGAGATAGGAAGAAGTAGTACTTAACTGTCCAGGAGCAGCGAATAAAAGAGGAAGATTATTGGTTGCTATGGCGCTTTGTTATGTTACTTGGAATGTTTTTACTTATGATGTAATGGTTACACTTTGAAGGGCTGCATGTCTGGGCAGCAATAAAAGTTATTGCATAATGTCAGCCTCCGGTCTTGTAATGAAATCCAGTAGGCTCCAAGTGTCACACACCATGTAACAACATCAGCACGTGCACTTTATATGAATTTTTCACTATAACCATTGATAGATTGACAGACTAACCATCTAGGGATATTCAATCCGTAATTGATCGATCTTACAGCGAATATATAGTTTTCAGATCTATATTTCTTGTTTTGCCCCGATTTGTCTCAATTTTCTTGTGACAGCCCAATCAGGGCTTAATTCACATCTAATGAAGGTTTTTGAACAATAATTATCGGTCCCACAACCGCCCAATATGGGAGAAGTGATGATGTAAAATTGAGTTGGGTGATCGATAGGATGCAGCTCACTTGGGGCTTAAGTAAATAATTAAATATGAAGAGAATATCTGAATTTTATTCTTCCCCTTCTATATATTTAAGGAGGTTGAAATCGCTGTAGAGAATGTGACAGTATGACATAATTTGTATAGTACCAATTAATGTTAGTATTAGGTATATTTGATGCACCTGATTGATTATATGTTTTATTGCAATAGATGAGGAATGTGACAATGTATATGTCTAAAAAATATTTTTAAAGTAATGTGGGTTTAAATTGGTATCACAATGTAAGTGCAAAAGCCTCTCTGTTCCAAACATTGTGACCCTGTTAAGACGGAATCTCTTGGGATCATGTTTGGGCACTGTGGAAGCCCGTTATTGTTGGGTTGTGATAGAGTTCTCTGAGATATGTGACTCTATCATGATGGTGGAACCGATTGGGATTAAGTCAGGGTATTTTGAGAGTCTGTTTTTTATTATGTTTAAGCACTTTAAAAACATGTGATGCACCATTTCACGCTGACATTGAGAAAGGTCGTCATGGCCGAAACGCGTTTGTCAGCACCCGTGATTTAATAAAGTAATTGAAAGATCGACTCCTACGTGCGCCACTAACTTTGTATTGGCAAAGGGATTGTTGTTTGATAGTATGTGGTTTCGCCACCGAGAGTGAGCGGCACCCGCCCAGAAGAGAGCGGCGGTACTGGCGAGTAATTGGAGACTCATTTCTATTTTTATCCATGTATTTCATGTGCACTTAAACATATCTTTCAGACCACATTCAAATATCAGGAACATTATTGCATTTTACAAACATGAGTAAACACAACATTACAAAACTTATAATACAATAAAACATTAAGTACAAAACTCAAAAGTGCTTCCAAAGTGCTCCTCATTTGTAACCAGTCTGATAATGAACATTATGCAGCGGTTGATTCATTATTATTGTTTGGAAAATTAATCTCTTGCTTAAAATGTCTCTTTTGGGTTAAGAAATCATCTATGAAAGTAGGCCTTCCAATTTTTTGTGATTGCCTGCTATAAGGATTTGGTTCAAATATAACGCCCCCCAAGTGTGTCCGTCAACGCGTTTCGAAGCCCTTATTACTTATGGGTTCTCCTCAGGACCATGACTGGTTAGGTTCTATGAAACAATAAATAAAATAACTTTTAGTACACTAGTTTCTGTTTGATTCTATATTCTATAACAATAATAACGATTACAACCTCTGCATAATGTTAAAAAACGAGCAAAGAGTTAAAAGAGAAGACAGCGTGAAAGAAAAGAGTGGAAACGTGGAGCCAAGAGTGAGTGGAAGAAGAGGCAGATGGTCAAGAGTGAAAAAAGACCCAGAACAGCTGGAGACTGAGAATGAAGCTGGAGAGGCTGGAGCAGAAGCAGGAGTCTCAGGTGCAGGAGCCTGGTCAGTGTGTGCCTTCACCGGTTGTAGGACTGGTCCAGGCAAGTCCAGGGAGGGCAGGGTCTGGACACCTTCTTAATGGCTGGTCCGTGCTGCTGCCGCCATTAAGGAGGTCCTGGGAGGAGTGCAGGGGGCGGTGGGTGGGGCTTCATGGGAGTGCGCTAATGGAACGGCATGCAGGAAGAAGCAGGTAAGGAGCAGGGGGAAGGAGCAGGGCCGGACTGGCCATAGCGGGCACCGGGCGTTTCCCCGGTAGGCCGCTAGGGTGGGGGCCGGTTTTGGGCCCTGGGGGGCCGTTTTTGTTACCGGGGGTCGGCAATATCGGCCCCTGGTAACAAAATCGGCCGAAACCGGCCCTCGCAAACTGCTCAGCTGCACTCCCCCTCACCCCAGGGGGGGCCAGCTGAGCAGTTTGCCAGGGCCGGTTTCTGTTCCCAGTCCGGCCCTGGGAAGGAGGGTGGGGGCGCCTGAGGTAAGAGGCAGGAAACAGGGCACCAAGAGTTGAGCAAATTAGAGCAAAAGTGAAAAAAAGAGCGAAAGTCCAACAATGGGCAGAGAATACAAAAAGAAGCAAACAGTGATAGAGAGTGCACAGAGTAAGAAAACAGAGCAACGAGTGCAACAATGAGTAAGAGTACAACAAGAGCAAAGAATAAAAGAGAGAGCACAGAGTGGGAAAACAGGGCAAAGAGTGCACCAGTGAACAAGAGTACAAAAGGAGCAGAGTGTGAGAGAAAAGAGCAAAAAGTGTAAAAGTGGAGCCTAGAGTGAGTGTAAGAAGAGTCAGATGGTAAAGAGTAATAAAAAGGCCCAGAAGAGCTGCAGAGTAAGAGTGAAGGTGGAGAGACTATTAAATGTCGGCTCTCTGAATACCAAGGCTGCGTAGTCTTAAATTTGCCTCAAACCTCTTTTTACGACTACCAGATACTTGCTGCCACTTTATCTATCTCTTCTTGGTTTATCTTTCTCTCATCGTACCAGATTTTTCAGTCTTTCTGTTCCTCCTTCTTTCCAGTTTGTATGTTTTTCCCTTTCTTGTTGAGAAATAAGTGCTGGTCCCCAAAACTGAGTGTCAGTGGGCCCCACTGGCAACTACTAGCTCAAATTAAGCACTGACCATAATCAGTCACGCTGTTCACACCATCAGATGGACCAGCACACTTTCACCCAAGCTCTGTACGCACTCAGCTATGTTCTACACACCCTAAACCATGTTCTGCACACCTCACCAACACTCAATGACGCTAGTTTTCTATCTACTAGTTGTTGATAGGCATTATTGAACCACATAAATTCAGACCCATGCATGAATATTTGTTTTATTATTTCATTTAGGACACTCCCAAACTACCAGTGAAAAGAATTTTATCAATTAGGCAATAAAGACCCACGTGCCACAAGTATGCGTTCATCGGGGCTCAATGCACTTGCTGCCTAATCAAAATAATAGTGTGTTGGCCAACTTGCGTTTGTGCATAATGTCTTATTATACGTAAATCAGTGACTGTAATAACAATCAGCCAACCAGATCCAAGCTTGCTGTTGTAGAGTTGTGTAGCATTGCAACTTACATATACAAAATATGTTCACATTCAACTGCCTAATACTGACATTGAAGAGGAACATGTTTCACCTTTTCAGTGAGATCAAATTCATACACACAGTACCTTTCAAAGTGAAGCAAATTCTTCCAGTCTCCCTCAACATCTAGGAAGCATTTGGCCCAATAGAGCTTTCCCAGATTCCTGACTGGATCAGCTGGTCGTCACAACTTAGACAATTGTTTGTTATGTTATTCATGGTTTTGTCGAGCGTTGTAACACTGATGGCTGATAACAAACGTAATACTGTCTGAGGAGCCCAACCCATGATGGAAGAAACAACCACGTTTTCCAAGCCTTTCTGAACTTAAGTAAAACAGATTCTTAGAGCAGGACAAGAAGGAGGATCTTCCAAAGTCTAGTAGCAGGGACAAAAAACGTATTCGCGTAGTCTAACCTAACGGATTGCCAGGAAATGTGTTAGGGTCAAGTTGCCAGATCTCACAGTTCTTTTAGAGACATTGTAGTAAATCTTGGCTGCCATAAATTCCGGGGTTTTCTGGTGCTGAGCTTTATGCACAATTGTTAGCTCTATTCTTTTGCACTCTGGCAGTCTGTAGAGAGAGTGCGAAGTTATTGGGAAGTGGTCCTATTTCTCAAGACCAGCAAACAGCAGTTCTGTTGTATTTTAAATCATCTGCTTTTGATTTAAGACTGCCTCTGACACAGCCAAACAAATGCTGTTTCCATAGTGAATCTGACGTGTTGCAGGTTCTAATAACATACACATGTATTTTATGGGCTGTCAAGAATTGCCATATGACCCCTGAAGACGAGTTGGGGGAAGATCCGGACTCCATTGCCAACTCAAGTGCTCTGCAATACAGCCAAGACACTCTGGGGCAGGAAGGTGATCTTCTGGCTGGTAGCAGAGTGGTTGGGCAAGATGCCCCACTAGCAGGAGAGGAGCACCAGGAGCCAGGAGAGAAGACTGCCACAGGTTCCAGTAAACCAGATCCCTGCAAAGTGCGCCCTTTAAAGGCAAGGACGCCTGTGGAAAGTGCTGATGGTACCTAGAGCTCACCACCAGTAGCAAAATGAACCAAAGTTCTTCAACATCAGCCCATCGGGGTCCGAGATATGCCTGTCAGAAGATTCAACCTTAGACCTCAAAAGACGAGCTGCTGAGCCCGTGGCGCTCTGCCCGATCTCCATTTCAACCTCCCCACCCAGGTGGGCCAAGGCCCGTGGGTCAGTACATGGTTAATCATTCAATATGCCCCAAGAGGCTGCATGCTTGGGGCCTACTCCACTGACTTACTCTTGACCTGGTGCCCGGTGCACTTGCTGTGGGTTCTGGGACCCCATCAGGGACCCAAAAGACAACCAAAGTGCAGGGGAAAGTGCACCCTGCCGGCAACGAGCGGGAGCAACAAAGAAGCTGGCTCCTGATGGGGTAGAGGAGAAATGGCTATGCAGGCTCCAGCGCAGCACAGGAGCTGTGGCTGGGAAGCCGGCTGGAGTTGTGGGGGTCATGGGGCTCCCCTGCGGCCTCAACATGGATGGAAACATAGGACTGTCCAAGGTGAGACTGGGGAACCCCTACAATACAAAAAAAACAAAAGGACATGGCGTGAGGTTGTGAAATATAAAAGGAGAAGGCAGCTGAGCCGCTCTTTAATATTTACTGCTTCCATCTGGGAGCACCTCATAATGCCCCACGAGGGACCAATTTGCATAACCTCCTGCTTTGAGGTGCCCAGAAGAGGGGCAGGGGCGCCGCCAACATTGATTCAATATGTTGTGGAGGGCTGCAGGGAGTTCAGCAGCCCTCCCAGGAAGAATTTAATGCCCTCACCCTATGTCTCCCAGGTCATAGGATACATGACCTGGGGAGACTGTCCAACATTTTTCAAAAATTTCTGTTGGTGGCGTTTGGTGTTTTTCAGCTCAGGAGTGTAGTGACCCCTAGTAGCTGGTCCTATGGCTGCATTTTGTGGCTGTCTACAAAAAAGACTCTGACACATGTTATGTTGATTTTCAATGCTTTTAAAAAAACCTTTTATTGCCAATGATTATGGATGAACATTGCAATGCCTATATATATAAGTAATGCATTTTCCATGACTATTGATTTCGTTTGGCCTAATGCTGACCTCTAACATGTGATTATTTTTCTTATTACTGAGGTAACCCCTTGACAAAACCAATAGTCTTGCTTTATATATTGATGTGAGGACCCCCGGACAAAGTCAATAGGCTTGCCTGATCTTTTGATGTAGAGACCTTTTGAGAAAGCCAAAAGGCTTGCTGTGGTGACTCCTTGACAGAGCCAGTAGGGCTGCTTTATTTAAAATAACGCCTGCATATATTGCTATATGGTATCTGGTATAGGCGGGGGCATTGTGATTATGTGGCTCATGACCCACTAGGGGTCAAATGTGATTCTAAAATGTCACCAGAGATATTTTTATCTACATGACTTTAGTTGCTGCACTGTGTTATGTGAATTTGTCTGAAATCCGGGCCCTGGGTTTTAATAAAAAGCTAAAAAGCATCATTATTCCTCTTTGATTTTTACTACATTGGTAGTGTTGGTCTGTTTCTCTCAGCAATCTTCAGCACCAATGAGCGTGTTGGGGTGTTAGCATGTTTCATCAGGAACAATCCAGACTGACATTATGATTTGTCTAAAACTACAAACGTCATTGGTTCTTTATTTACGTGAATCAAAACTGCTGAGACAGAGGTGTGTCCCTAGCATTTTCTAACCAGTCGATTGCCCCTTTACATTGAGAAATTATCTTCAGTTGAATGATTGGCTGCACGTCCGGTTTCAGGCCATTCTTACTTTATTTATTTTTTGCAGATTTATATAGCGCAAACTCGACCCGAAGGTATTGGAGCGCTTTACATGAACACCAGTCACGTTACACAAGGACACATTCATTTTTTGGTAAGCACGTGATTTGCCCAGAATCACAGGATGCTGAGCCGACGCCCTGGATCGAACCTGGGGGCATATTACCAAGGATTTGCGATAATTATCGCAAAGCGCGCTTAGCGCTGTTTTTTTTATTGCTGGATTTCATCGCGGAGATAACGCGTTATTATCAACGCTTATCTCCAAGGCGATAAAAAATCCAGCGGTAGCGGCGAAACCCAGCAATAGCGCGAGAAATCCAGCGATAAATTCACTGCGCTAATGAAAAGCTTGCTAATAGGCAGGTGAGGACTTAACCTTACAATCCACCTCCCATTGACAAGATGGTTAAGTCAAGTTTTTATCAGGTGTTAAATTCCAGCGATAATCGCGGTTAGCGCGACTTTTTTATCGCTTCGCGGGCATTGATAATAGGGGAAGTTGTGTTTGCGATTGTTTGCAGTTGCTTTTAGTTGGGAACGCCTACTTTGCATGTCATTAGCGATAATTATCGCTGACAGGCAAAGCGACAGCAAACGGCCGCTATCGCCATTAAGCTGTCGCTAACAGCTGTTAGCGACAGCTTGCTAATAGGGCGATAAAAATATTGCCGCTTTATCGGCAAAAAGTGCCGCTAAAGTGGCGATACTGCCCTTGGTAATATGCCCCCTGGTTCCCCAGCTCCAAAGTCGGCAGCTAAGGCCGTAAGGCCACATCCTTTCCCCACTCCTGGGTCTAAATAGCACATACACTTTATCATTCAACGAGATTGCCTTTGTTTCATACATTTAACAATTTCAAAACATGACATATCCAGAGTCCGAAACATTTTGATATTGCTGCTCTGCATCCTTTTAATATTATCTATAGTTTCTTCAGACTTTTTTAGTGGCAAGTTTTTGTCATAGGCTACTGGATTTACTTTCGTTTTCCGTTATGAGAACTTTCGGCCTGTACCAATCACAAAAAAATCAATCTCTCCAAACACTTTCTTGCAACATATGGAACAGAAGGGTTCTGGGTGACATCAAATAGACAATGAGAGCGAGGCTCAAGCTGTCTATGATGTCTTTCAGAACCCTTTAGTGAGAAACATCTCAGCTATTTACGGTTACCCATCTACAATTTGATGGTCTGTATGGCTGCACAAATCATCTTACCCTGCTTTCATCTGCTATGCAGGGATACAGACGTAATGGGGAGCCATACATGACACCTGTCATCCCTTTAAATCGTTTGTATTAGATTAGCTGTAACAATCAATATTACAGAAGAATTAATCGCAAGGAATAACAGAAATTGCATAGCAAAGAACAGAATAATGAAAAGAGAGCAATGAGAAAAGTTATGCAGTTATCTCACATTGTGCTCATTATGAATGTCACCTCACACCAAAGTTCAGTAAGAGAGGAGCAGCTGGTCCACCCAGTGAAGGACCATCTTCAGTTGTGGTATTCAAGATACTGAGCCAGCAGTCTTCGCTGTGTTGGGGTGGAGTGATGATCTAAAGTAGGGATTGAGTATGTGGGACTGGGTAGCAGATTCTCTGCAGTATGAGCCCCATATTTCATCGTACATTTGTAACTGTTGTTCAATTTATAAACCGTGTGCTCAAACAGAGCAGTTGACCTCATGGTGTTGTTCCACTCCAGCATCAGCGGAGGAGCTCTGGATTGCCAGTGTCTTAAGATACACAGTGCCGCTACATGCAGGACCGAGTCTAGTCAACGTTTTTTGTGGTTGTTCATCCCCTGCACATTTTGCGCATCATGGAGTAGTGTGAGCTCCAATAAGGGAACAATAGGTTGATTGCTGGTGCTAGGCAGTCTTCTTGCAATCTGAGTGCAGTCGTCCTGTAGTATTGGGCAGCCCCATAGGACGAGTATAATATCTTCGGCCTTGTTTTGGCAATACTGCCAGTTCGAGTTTGGCGCTAAGTTCGCTTTATGCAAATTATTATGGCAACCAATGCCAGTCATGAAGAATTTTGTAGAAGCTGAATTTTAACTGGGCTTCCTGTAGGCCCTTGACATGGGTAGCCAGAAGGTCAGCCCATTCTTTGTCAGTGTATATCTTCCGGATATAGGGTTGACATTAATTTCATCGGTACCAGACTGTAAGTTTGGAGAATGAAACTTCAATCAGCGTGTTGTAAAGGCCAGTGAACAGCTTTTTATAACTAACCAATTTCATTAGATAAGAGTGAAGAGTAGAATCTGAGATGGCTGGTCAACGGTTATTCACACCACTGTTGGGGAATCACTTTAACTCTAAATAGCATAGAAATTGAGTGGGGTGAGTATTAACTTCTTGCAGAGAACCATAAAGGGTTTGAAAGAGCCATTGGTAAGTGCATGGTGTATTGTTGATATCCCTTTTTGAATCCCCAACTGCCAATACAGCAGTTTGCCAGCTAGACGTATAGTTTCATTGTTCCATAGGGGATATTCTGTCCAAGAGATCCGTGGACTTTTGCCAAATTTAGAAGAATCCTGATAGGATAGGACTGTCCTTTTCTTCTAATGAGAAATGATGCAAATATAGCACTTGTAGTCCTTGTGCAGCATTTTGTAGGTATTTCTCAATAGTCACCCAGTCTGGTGCTTCAAATCAGAGGCAAGGTGGTATTCCAGCTGCGAAGGGTTCTGTGGTGTATGGTAGGTTTCTATTTTAGGGAGGCGTAACCCACCTGAAGCAGCGGCTGTGTGTAGCTAAGACGTGGCCAATCTTGGTGCTACGCCTTGCCAAATGTAGCGTTTGATAGCAATGTAAACTAGTGGAAGTTGTGATATGGTTATAGTTGGTGGCATCATACTGGAGTAATTGTATCATGGAGCCGCTACCATTTTTATTGTTTGACTAAAACCCAACGATGATAGCCGCAGTTTGCTCTATTTCCAAAGTCACAGTGCATCTGCTTAATTAATACTGTTGTGCTGTCTTTAATCATCACGTGAACGTTGGTGCTAATCAGCATTTCCAGGTACTTTATCTTAATAGGCAGACAATGGAATGGGTGTACAATGAGGGAACGTATTGTAGTATTTATGGGTTGTTATAGGGAAGGTTTCGATTTTAGTCCAGTAAATTTTAAAGCTAGAGAACAGTGAAAAGGCTAATATGGTAGACATTAATGCAGGGATCGTGTGCTCTGGTGAGACTATTGTAAGAAGTATGGCATCTGCTAAAAGCATTATCTTAAAGTTGCAGCCTAGAGTATCAATACTTTTCATTTTGTCAGAATGGCATAATGCAACAGTGAGCGGTTCCAGGGCCAATAAGAGGAGATGGGGTGACAGAGGGCATCCCTGTCTGGTGCCACAGCCTATGGCGATGTTATTTGACAGAAAACCATTACAGTTAACCACAGCCTTGGTGAGTTGTACAGCCACATTGACATTTGTTTGAAGTTTGGATCTATGCCCATTTAAGCCATCACGGGGAATAGATAACCCCACTCCACTTTATCAAATGCCTTCTCAATGTTAAGGGAGAGGGTCACTTTTTCATCTTCGTCGTGACGAGTAGTCCAAAGCAGATGTAGTAGGGATCACATATGATTGCCAGGTTAACGGCATCTGACAAACCCCACTTGAGATTTATGTATTAGGAAGGGTATGACTTTCTTTAATCTTTGAGCCAGAAATTTAGCTAAAATTTACAAATCAAAACGCCTATCACATCTTCCCTTTCTACTGACTCAGGAAGGCTGTGTAGACTAACATTATCTCTCCTCCAGGTTTGTGATCTTTCTTTGTTAGTGCCACACGTTGGTGCTCCAATCTAGTGTTTCGTCAATCTTTTCTTCCAAAATTTTCATGCGTTTCTCCATGCGACGATGTTGGGCCTTGAAAAGGACAGTTCGGTGTGCATCAACTTCAGCTGCTGTATTGTCTCTTCCAATGAGGATTCCACTATGGTTACTGAAACCGTAATGTCTTTGAGTTTGGTAATGAGGGTATCTAAGATTATTGAGGCCATAGCTGTTTCCGGGAGTATCTGACTGGATTTCTTCTTGCCACCTGTTCATGCCTCTGAGATTGAGAGCTGCCAGGACACCTTACCCTCGGTATTAATATAGTTGAAAGTCAAGTAACAATGATGTGGATGCCATAAAGCTAGTAATCCATTATTAAAGCTGCTGCAGTTGTCTGGATAAAAACCAGCGAGAACCTATAGTAAAGTTAGGCATATGGTATTAGGAGTATCGTTTCAGATCAAATGTCCTTCTTCTTCTTCAATTCATTACCGAACTGGGCAATAATCAATTGAATTTGACCTTCACACACAATATAAGCTCCTCATATTGTGAATTTCTTGATGTGGCCATTCAAATTGAAAACAGTCAGATGGTGACCTCTTTATTCCGGAAAGATACTGCTGGAAATACCTTGCTTCATGCAAATAGCAACCATCCCATGCCCCTCCGTAACAGCATCCCCTACGGGGAGTTCCTCCGGGCACGCAGAAACTGCAGCTCAGAAGGGGGGTTCTCCAAAGAGCAACAGATCATGGAGAAAAGATTCAGGCAACGGGGCTATAAGGGCAAGGTTATATCCATGGCCATTAAAAAGTCAGAGGGGTTACACGCAATGAGGCACTTTTCTCCTCCACAAAAGACAAAATCAAAGAGGACAATGTCCCAAGAAAGATTACCACATATAATATGAGATCCAATAGCTTAAAACAGTCTATGAAACGTCATTGGGGATTGTTGGAAACAGATCCCATTATAGGCACCAGCATTGGCAAAACACCCTTGGTAACCTACAGAAAATTGAAATCGCTCAGGGATTATCTGGTTCACAGCTACCATAGTAAACCCATTACCAATACATGGTTGGGAACCACAAGGGGTTTTAGCAGGTGTAACTCGTGCAAGGCATGTAGACACAGCAGTAGCAGGGAGAAATATAGTACTGGCTTGGGCAAAACAAAGCAGATCACTAAGTTTATAACATGCACCAGTGACTATGTCATTTACGTCCTGGAATGCCCATGCGGACTTAGATATATTGGGAGCACGAAACTACAACTGAAGACCAGAATCCTACAGCATATGAGGGCGTTTACCAATGTAGATATGAATTACCCTGTGGCCAGACATTACCAGGAGAAACACCAAAGCAATTCCAATCTGATTGTATTTTTTGGGATTGATAGGATTTTACAACATCCACGAGGCGGTGACAGAGAGAAACTATTGCGTGTCACTGAATCCAGATATATAATTGAGCTGAATACTAAAATTCCCAATGGGCTCAACAGTGGGGAAGAGCTAGCCACTCATATTGGACATAGATGATACCCGATCACATTTATACTTCCTACAGTTCTGTTAAGTGTGAGATTGTCAGCATTGCTGTTTTAATCACTTTCACTTTTTGAACATTGTAAGGCAGGATGTATATATGTCTAGGCTGGAAATATTTGATTTCCGGCACATACCAGGGGATGTGATCAAATGAATTTATGGTTCCGTCATCCCTTGGGGTCGAACAGTCACTTGATCTCTATGTGACTTAGCTTTAGACATAAGATTAGGTTTATTCCTCATTTCATTTTCCTCCTGCCTCACTCTCACTCGTTATATCTATTCTTACACTATGCTTATTTTTGCACCACATCTCACTGTGAGCCCCCCCCCCTTATTCACATATAGACACCGGATTCACTGATATATGGTCCGTCTGAAATATGCATCAGGAAATTGAGCAGTGGGTACATTACCCGTGATTATAGGCAGTTATTTCATTTTCGTTGCATGCTATTAATTTATTGTTACCCTATTGTCACAGTGTAGTGCAATAATGCCAATCGGCGTCTCACGATGAACTCTTAAGCAAAATTGATTTAGTCTTAATAACGCTGGATAATTTACCAGGATGCGCAGTGATTGCCCTGTAAAGATTACATCAGGGAATTATTTGAGATGTTATGCCGATAATATGCGAAGGGTACATCACCGAACATAAAGTGCTATGCAGTACGACACATTATTGCCACAATGCAATGTATTTTGTGATGAACTAATGAGATAATTTTGATCATGTTGCATAGTAAATTTCCCATATTTAAACATGAATTGCAAATGTATTATTATTATTTTTCACTGTTTATTTAGCCGTTTTCATGCTCTTGGCTAACGGAAGTATGCCTTCACTGTAAAGTGACGGTGCCCTATATTTCTAAGGTGGATTGCGCACAGGTCACTCACTTGAAAAAGGCTTCGCCGAAACGCGTCGTTTGTGGGCACAATAAAAATTTGTGCTGTCCTCTGATGTGCCGCTGTTTTTCTTGTTTGGGAATTCTCAAGACAAAGACTTTTTGTACTATATATATATATATATATATATATATATATATATATATATATATATATATATATATATATATATATATATATATATATATTACCTACTGGTGGTCGCCAGTAGGTAGTTATAGTTAGGACCTAGTTTCCATAGGAAAAGCGTTTTTTGATTTGCCAATATCTTTGGCGCCGTTTGACGAATCTTCGTGAAATTTTCCAAAAAATAGGGTTGGACGGCTCAGTTTGTGTGTTGAAAATTTCAGGGTGATTCGTCTAGCGGGTGCCGAGAAAAAAGGGGGGTCCCAAAGCGCATTTTCTCCATGTTATTTTCCATAGGAACTTTATTACAGGCTACAGCCCGACCTGCTGAACGGAATTACACCAAATTTGGCAAAAAGGTAGGTCTTGGTTTAGAGTGCGCCCTTTTTTTTAAAGGGTGTAAATCCGTTCAGTAGTTCCTGAGAAATTTAAAAAAGAAAAATATCGATATCTGAGCACCGAGGAGGAGTTGCGAACCCTCCCGAGCACGAGCTTAATTTTGATTGGCTGCCAACACTCCAAACCAGAAAGTGTTGGCAGCCATCTTGTGACTCGGTAACCGAGTCACAAGAAAAAGGGTGAAACAAAGATAAAAAACATGAAAAGGGGGCTGGGTACAAACCCCCTGACCCCCTATCCCTGCTCAGGGTGTCCCACAAGGACCCCCAGGGACAAAAAAAGCATTTTTTTAAAAAAGAAAATTTTATTTTCTCGGCCGAATTCGCGACCCCAGGACGAATTCGGGCGAGAAAATAAAATAAAAACGAAGCGCAGGCTCCCGCGCTTCGTTTTTGAAAGCCCCAGGGTGGGCCAGGTCCCGGGAGCACTCACCAATTAATTTGAGGGGGCCCGCGGGGGCACCCGCAGCCCCGGGGACTGCCACCTCCCCGGGGCTTATTAAATTGAATGCGGGGGGCACGCGGCCACCCCGCAGCCCCGGGGACCGCCACCTCCCCGGGGCTTATTAAATTGAATGCGGGGGGTCCCAACCCCCCCACGCTGCCCCGGGGACTGCCACCTCCCTGGGGCATTCATGTAAATGGGCGGGGGGCCTCGCGGGCCCTCCAAGCCCCAGGGACTGTCACCTCCCCTTATAATTAGTGTGGGGGGGCTCTAGCCCCCCCACACTGCCCCGGGGACTACCACCTCCCCGGGGCACTTAATATTGAAATTCGGGGGTCCATTACGGACCCCCGGGGCTTTAAATACGTTCGGAGGGGGGCCTCCCCCTCCTGGAGCCCTCGATGGCCCTGGGGACCGCCACCCCCTCCAGGGCCGGCTCCTGCAATGTCCCGGGGTGCCCACCCCCGGGACATTGCTGTTTGCTATGGCAGGGCGGGAGCACGCCTCCCGCCCTGTCCTAGCAAACTCTGCTTTGCTTCATTGAAGCGAGAGCAGGGAAACCTGCTCTCGCTTCAACGAAGCAAAGCAGAATTGCTTTTGAGCAAGGGTAGCTGCATGTTAGCAGCTCCCCTTGCTCAAAAGCAATGCCGGCTCCCGCAGGAGGCGAGAAGCCGGCGGGACCGTGGGGGCATTGGGGCTCCCCCCACAGTCCCCAACGCAAAGGGCCGGCCCCGGGGGATGGGGTCCCCGGGGCCAGAAGTGGCCCGGGAGGGGGGCCATGCGGCCACCCTCCTTCAAAATAACAAAATAAATATGTGGCCATGCCCCAGGGGATGGGGTCCAAGGGGCCGAAATTGGCCTCAGGAGGGGGGCCACGCGGCCCCCTTTCCGTTTAATTTTTTTTTTTTTATAAAAAGGGTTCAGGCCCTGGGGGATGGGGTCCCCAGGGCAAGAAAAATGGTGAAAGAAGGGGGGCCACACAGCCCCCCTTCTTAAAAAAACAAACAAACAAAAAAAGCCGGCATACCGCCGGAGGCCCCGCCCCCTCCCTGCAGCACTCTGCAAACGCATCCCCTGGCGCGTTGTAAGTTGGGGAATTAATTCCCCTTGAATACTGAGGGTCCCTGGGGGCCAACTAACCCACCAGGTACCTCCAGTATGCGCCACAGAGCTGCGTTGCAGAGAGGTGGTCCGAGGCCACACCCCTTTTTACACCACTCTGCAAACGCACCTCTTGGTGCACTGCTGGTGGGGCGATGAGGTCCTCTTGTGTCCTGAGGACCTCAGGACACAAGTGGACTTCATCCCCCGAGCAGCAGTGCACCAAGAGCTGCGTTTGCAGAGTGGTGTAAAAAGGGGGCGTGGCCTCGGACCACCTCTCTGCAACGCAGCTCTGTGGCGCATACTGGAGGTACCTGGTGGGCTAGTTGGCCCCCAGTGACCCTCAGGAATGAAGGGGACTTAATACCCCAACTTAGAACGCGACAGGGGGCGCGTTTGCAGAGTGGTGGGGAAAGGGGGCGTGGCCTTTGTCCACCTCTCAGCAATCCCACTGTGTGGGGCTTACTGGAGGTAAGACGTAGGCTAGTTGGCCCCTAAAGGACCCCCAGCAGCAAAGGGGACTTCAATCCCCATCCAAGAGCGCGCCAGGGAGCGCGTTTGCAGAGTGGTGGGCAAAGGGGGCGTGGCCTGCTATGAGAACTTAGCAATCCTGTTGTGTGCGACTTACTGGAGGTAATAGGAGGGGTAGTTGGCCCCCAAGGTTGTCGTTGGGGGCCAACTGCCCCTCTTGTTACCTGCAGTAAGTCCCGCACAGTGAGATTGCTAAGACGTCTAAGGAGGACATGCCCCCCTTTCTCCACCACTCTGCAAACGCACCTCCTGGCAGACTATGGGATGGGGGATGAAGTCTAATTTACTCCGGAGGGACTTTGGGGGCCAAGAAGCCCTCTTGGTACCTCCTCTAAGTCCTATGCAGAGGAATTCATGAGCGCTGGTCGGAGGCCCAGCACCCTTTCTCCACCACTCTGCAAACGTGACTACTACTTAAAGAAGCATCTTTCTGCAACCCCGGACATAGAGGTAGTTTTAATCCCCCTGCCCTATTATGTACTAGGGCCTTAAAGAGGAGGTAATGCCAATCACAGGGGTACCCCAACGCATAGTGTTCCCTAGTGTATGTAGGTGTTTTCACTGTATTCTAAGTGTCTTTTAGCATAGCACTGGCTCTAGGCCTGGTTAGTCAGAGTCAGTTACCACCAGTACCCGTCAGCAAAATGTTGGGGGCACAGGATGACTTTGCAACAAGGCCTCTTTCTGCTCCTCTGTTGGTTCTTTGTGCACATCTCTTGCTTCTTTCTGCACCTTTCTTTGTCTTTCTGGACTTCTGATGCCTCTTTCTGCATTTCTCTTGCTTCTTTCTGCGCCTTTAATCCTCTTTCTGCACATGTCCTACCTCTGTAGGCATAGTTACAAATTAGCATTTAAAAAACCTTTGAAATTCACTGAAAAAACCACAGGTTTCAGGGACGTTATAGTTAGAAATTAGCATTTAAAAAACCTTTGAAATTCACTGAAAAAACCATAGGTTTCAGGGACGTTATAGTTAGAAATTAGCATTTAAAAAACCTTAGAAATTCAATGAAAAAACCACAGGTTTCAGGCACGTTATAGTTAGTTGGACATTTCAGTCGTACAAAACCAGAGAAATTCGGCCGTTATAGTTAGTTCAGCTAACTATAACTCGCGCCCCCGCAATGCACTGCTGATGACGTCACATATTACATCACTCATGACATGGTCAGTGACATCACTGATGACATCTCAAATGACATCACTGATGACATCATCCAGTGACTGTGTGTTTCTATAAAGTTTAAATATGTTTAATATATATAGGCTATTAATGCCAGTTTCGGAAATTGTACAGCCTTGTCTTTGCTAATTCCTCGACGAGTGTGCAGGCTTCGTTCTGAGGACAAACTCTTTCTTTCATGTATTAGGGTGGTCCAGCCGTGAAGCCAGCACCACTACAGGAAGTGAAATGTGGGTTCGTGTGCTTTTGAAATATAAAGAGACTGTCACGGAACGTCGAGGTGCATTTATAAGCTGCTTTCAGATAAGACTGTGATTAAGAATTTTTGGGAATGCAACACCCACTGGGGGAATTGAATTTGCTTTTAAACCACCAGCTCCAGAATGCATCGTGGTATGTACTCACTTGAACAGCCAATAAAAAGACATGTTAATTGAGTGGTGATTTTCAGCTCGAGTTGTATTCCTAAATGGCAGCCTGTGATCAAGAACGGAGAAAGTTCGAAACGCGTTAGGCTATTAATGCCAGTATCGGAAATTGTACAGCCTTGTCTTTGCTAATTCCTCGACGAGTGTGCAGGCTTCGTTCTGAGGACAAACTCTTTCTTTCATGTATTACGGTGGGCCAGCCGTGAAGCCAGCACCGCTACATGAAGTGAAATGTGGGTTTGTGTGCTTTTGAAATATAAAGAGACTGTCACGGAACGTCGAGGTGCATTTATAAGCTGCTTTCAGATAAGACTGTGATTAAGAATTTTTGGGAATGCAACACCCACTGGGGGAATTGAGTTTGCTTTTAAACCACCAGCTCCAGAATGCATCGTGGTATGTACTCACTTGAACAGCCAATAAAAAGACATGTTAATTGAGTGGTGGTTTTCAGCTCGAGTTGTATTCCTAAATGGCAGCCTGTGATCAAGAACGGAGAAAGTTCGAAACGCGTTAGGCTATTAATGCCAGTATCGGAAATTGTACAGCCTTGTCTTTGCTAATTCCTCGACGAGTGTGCAGGCTTCGTTCTGAGGACAAACTCTTTCTTTTATGTATTAGGGTGGTCCAGCCGTGAAGCCAGCAACGCTACAGGAAGTGAAATGTGGGTTCGTGTGCTTTTGAAATATAAAGAGACTGTCACGGAACGTCGAGGTGCATTTATAAGCTGCTTTCAGATAAGACTGTGATTAAGAATTTTTGGGAATGCAACACCCACTGGGGGAATTGAATTTGCTTTTAAACTACCAGCTCCAGAATGCATCGTGGTATGTACTCACTTGATCAGCCAATAAAAAGACATGTTAATTGAGTGGTGGTTTTCAGCTCGAGTTGTATTCCTAAATGGCAGCCTGTGATCAAGAACGGAGAAAGTTCAAAACGCGTTAGGCTATTAATGCCAGTATCGGAAATTGTACAGCCTTGTCTTTGCTAATTCCTCGACGAGTGTGCAGGCTTCGTTCTGAGGACAAATTCTTTCTTTCATGTATTACGGTGGTCCAGCCTTGAAGCCAGCACCGCTACATGAAGTGAAATGTGGGTTTGTGTGCTTTTGAAATATAAAGAGACAGTCACGGAACGTCGAGGTGCATTTATAAGCTGCTTTCAGATAAGACTGTGATTAAGAATTTTTGGGAATGCAACACCCACTGGGGGAATTGAGTTTGCTTTTAAACCACCAGCTCCAGAATGCATCGTGGTATGTACTCACTTGAACAGCCAATAAAAAGACATGTTAATTGAGTGGTGGTTTTCAGCTCGAGTTGTATTCCTAAATGGCAGCCTGTGATCAAGAACGGAGAAAGTTTGAAACGCGTTAGGCTATTAATGCCAGTATCGGAAATTGTACAGCCTTGTCTTTGCTAATCATATATATATATATATATATATATATATATAACATATAGAATTATAAATGGGTAACAGTCAATTACGGGGATGTTTTTCACCAAGGGGTTCTGAGTGACATTAAATAGACAACCAGAGCAAAGCCCAAAATCATCTGCCCCTGCTTTTAACAGCTACACAGAGGCAGAGGAGTGATGTGGGAGCCATACATGACATAGCCTTTCCTCCCTGTCCTTAAACAAAACATTGCTAGCCTACGGCAGCCCACCCCACAACTCAGATTAATTTCTCCTGTCAGCATGGGTCTGAGGCCCAGGCACAGCACCACCTACATTCTTCCACCTCTGTTGAATCTGCAGAAACCGGAACGCCAAGATAGGTCCATCATATGGTGATAGACATGCACTCCTGCCCTAAGTGATCCAACTGTGATGATGTCTGGATCCCTGATGCTGATTTTTATTGTCAAGTGTGAACGCGGAATATGTGTGTGCGCCATGACATTGGCCTGTCTCTTGGATTGCTGTGTTGTTTGGACTGGGAGGGGTACCCAAAGCACTACCCTCACAGAGGTGAAAGGCTATTGCCTTTGCCAGGAGTTAAGCAGCATACCTTGTAGTAATCAGTAGGCGAGAGCAGGCCTTTTTACCTGACCTGTGTCACTGGAGTAAGGGCATGTGTGTTATACATGTGCTGGGTGTATGTGTGCCTGTGAATGGCACAATACATGGGAGAGGTAGGGCTGTGCAGTGCATCTATGTTTTTTTTAAAGTTGTTTTCATTGGCATTTCATCCAAACATAACAGCATACCCTGCTAAAGGAATCACACTTAACTTCAATGCCATTACAGTGTGGTTAGTTCAGCAACAATACTTACAATGTAAGAGAATACATTCGCAGTTATAACAATCACCACCACTTAGTGCCTTTTTTTAGTCCAAACAACTGACATAAAAACATTGCCTTTAAACTTAGCCCAATACCCCCCCCTCCGCCCTCCTATCTGTGTATCGGTTTCGCATGATCCACATCCTGCCACTGTGGATTGGCAGTACGTCTATGTTATATGCATGTGCCAGATGTCTGTGTGCCTGTGAATGGTACAATACATAGAAGATTGCAGGGTCCATTTTGGGAGACCCAGGGATAACTTGAGGAGCGTGATGAGGTAGAGGAATCTCCCCAGACAGATTTGTGGATTGCTGCATTCTTGTGAGCTGGATGGGATACACTGGAGGAAGGGACAGTCAGGCTCTTCAGTAGACTTCAGAGGGCACTCTTTGATTCAGAGAGGAAGGTCACTAGGAGGAAGGGGCCTGGGCACATCCAAGAAGGAGATAAGGCTGATAATATAATCATAAAGAGTAGGGCTGAGACACCAGGGTAAACTTTTGATACACATATCACTGTGTCTAACATCCCGTGGCCTGTGTTGTGGCGTTATCAGATTTGGAGTCACTCCTCCAGTGACAGACTGCATACCGGAGGAAAGACAGGGTAGGGTGAGAGCACTTGAAAAGGAAGCAGACCCCCAACATAAACTTCAAAGACTCTAAATCACATTTGGTGTCTAGAAATGGACTATAAGAAGGGGAGCTCAAGTCACCAAAATAGTCAACTGTTAAGCAGCCAGTTAGGATATGCAAGGAGAAGCTCTGCAAGACTTCTGCCTGTGACCAACACTGGGGGCCAGGGCCTGCCAGTCTCCCAGCTAAGTGAGGGGACATCACCTGGACATCATCCACATCACTCAAGGAATCCAAGACCACTTGCCCCTGGAGCTTGGAGCACCAATGCCTCCCTGAGTAGGGCTGGAGGAAACGATGTTCAGTGGGGGATCCTGGTGATTGGATCCCTGTAGTGAGGTGCAAGGAGACAACTGCTCCACCGATCTGGTCTTTGCCCATGTGCAGGTAAATGTCAGCTGTGAAGTTGGTGACCTGGTATGCCAGGTGGGGCTGCCATGAAGATTGCTGCTGATCAGGGCGTGGCCAGTGAACAGAGTGAGGACAGTGACCCCATATGCCAGAGAGGGGCCACCGGGACAAGGCAAAGAGCATGGCGTGGTCCAGACCGTCGTTGCGAGGAGAAGGCTGCCATAGTGATACGAGTGGGCCCAAGTCCCAAATGAGGACCTGCACCAGGAGCATTGCACCCCTCCCACCTGTAGGGTGGTTCCCAAGAAACTTACCAGCATCGGAGGAGCATCGCGTACCCCCTGGTCGCTGCCTCTGCAACGGGGTGTGAAGAAATCGAGGACATCTGACCACTGCCCCACATATAATGAACTTATCGAAGGCAGTCTCCGCAGCTTCAGCACCCATGGAGGGGGCATGCTCGTAAACTCTGGTCGTTCAGATCCTGCTGGTGTGGGTAAGACTGATTTTTGAGTCAGACAGCACTGGGGGAACTTGCCTGCCATATAGCGCTTCGGCGCTGGAACACTTTTGAATTTAATGAAGAGTCGGAGTGCGACTCCGGAGACTCTGGCTACTATTGAGGCTTAACCTGATTGTCGCCTATAGTGAATGGGGAATAACCACTACCGCTAGCGAAAGGGGAGTGGGAGTCAGGGATCTGCCTGTTAATACACTAGAATCCTGACCTCAGGGGACTGTGTGTATTGTTTGTGAATGCCGTATTTTTAGTTTGTGTTCGCATATAAATACTTTTTTTCATAAAAACAAGCATTTGACTGGGCTATCATTTATTGCTACTACTGAAAGTAATTTGAGTAGTGAGGCTGTGTTCACCCCCCTGTATCTACCTACCCCCGAGATGCATTGGACTACTCAACATGCGCTACCACTGAGAGTCAAGTGCTGAAGGGGTACTTGGCCCAATTGCTCAGGATCCATAGTTGATAGGGCCTTGAGAGTTCAGGAGTGAAAGGCCTCATCCCCCTCGGTTAGGCTCAGTAACTCCTGCTTTCTCCATGGCCCTCTGAACAGGGTATCCGACAGAGCGTTTCACCCTAGTGACGTCATAAAAGTGGTAAACCACTTTGCATTGAATAACCTTATTTCCAGTGCTTTAAATGGGAAAAAATAAGTCCAGGTACTCATTAAAATGAGCTATAGGTGTAGTGAGGCGGTGGGGCTAGAGGCGGGGCTAAGGGCAAGACATGATTATACTTAACGACTTCTATAATAGTTGCAGCACATACCAAAACACACGAGAAATGTGTTTATATAAACAATGCAGGTGAACTCATTACACAAAATGAAAGAGAAATGCGATAATATGTTAACATTTCTTTTTTTGCAATAGTTGCACCTTCTTAATGCCATACTGTTAATTGCTGTTGCTTGGCACAATACTATATATTTTTGAGCATGTGAGTAGGAAGAAACTGAAAATACCCCCACTTCGAACCAAAGCTCTTATGGCACCAAGCAAATGAAGCAACTCATCATGACCCTCCCCAGAAGATATCTCTTGTCTCTTCCATCGATCTATCCATTCATCCTTTCATCCTACCATTTACCTGCTGATGTCCACCATTTAACCTTTACATTCTGTCGTCTATTCAGTCTTTCAGCCATCATTCAGTTTTTCACCATTCCGTCTGTCCACCCTTCATATCCAAACCTAGCCATCCATTTCCAAACCTATCCATTCATCCTTTCACTCATCCATCTCTTTATCCACCCTTTCACTCATCCTTCAATCCTTTCGCTCATCTATCCATCAACCCTTTCACTCCTTCATTCCATCCACCATTTCATTCCATCCACCCTTTCACTCAATCCCTCCTTTCACTCATCCATCATCCACCCTTTCATCCATCCTTCCTCACTGTCATTCATCCATCCAATCTTTCACTTATCCACCCATCATCCGCCATTTTATCCAATCATCCACCCTCTTTCACCCACTCATCCTTTCACTCATCCATCCATCTATTCATCCATCCATCCATCTATACATCCACCCTTTCAGTCACCCATCCATCCACCCTTTCACTCACTCACTCACTCACCCACCCACCAACCCTCCCTATTACGTTTCTTATGAACCTTTGTTGCCGAGCAGACATGTACACACAAAGTGCCACCCATTTTCTTTAAAATACCTCCTGAGAGTGTCTTGATTCTCTCTCTCTTTCTTTCTCTTTTTTCTTACAAAAAACAGGCATACACATGCAGGCAAACACACAAACATAAGCAGACACACAAAAGATTCGGGTATGATAAAAGCCATTTTATACTCTTCACCTACCATGGCTTTTTTAATTACCACTGCCAAGGGACTGCAATGATTCCTGTGTTTGCACAAATGCACAAGATAGTGTGAATGTGATTGACAGCACAGGGCCTGAATGGACCCTGCTCTGTCAAGCACAGCATGATGGTGAACATGGAACATTATTCAAATGAGCCCTGCTGAATAGCTCAGGTGGGGCTCAGATCGGGGCTACAGAAGCGGCGCCTTGGCTGCCAGAGACACGTTCCACTCCTGCTCACCAGCACTCACAGCCAATGCGCCTACCTTTTCATGAGTACCGGTACTCTCCTCGGCAGTAGAGAAGTGCCGGTACTCAGAGTGGTAAATCTAAGAAGTGCCGGTACTCAGTACCGGTGAGTACAGGCCCATTTAAAGCACTGCTTATTTCCATCTGGTTATTCACGATAAAGGCCATGGAAGCCATATGCAACAAACTATCATAGCACAGCTGCAGAACAAAACACCTCATTTATCTTCCATCAAGACTTTCTTTTCAATGTTGCCATTCAAAAGAAATGTCAAATTCCGTCCAGCTAGCCAAGTCAATGGTTCTATCAAAGATAAGCAGTGAGCAATACATATTCCGTAGAAAATACCAAAGTCTAACAAACTACTGAACATCCTTTACAGTTTTATTTCTCTGTAAGTCAGTCACTGCTTGTACTTTAGGTGTATCCTTTGTAATATTTTCAGGATAAATAACAAAACTCAAAAGACTGTCAAAGAATTCAGATTTCCCAGTTTAGCAAAAAAATGATTGTTATGGTGTGATTTGCACTGCTTCTGAAAAATGTTGTTAATGTTCTTCCCAGTCTCATGAGTAAACCAAAATGTTTCCATCCGAAATAGCACAATTTTCTATAATGAAGCATGAGCATTCCAAAGGCCAAAAGGTGAGACATTTTAATAAAAATGGTCCAACTTTGCTTTTATGATCCATTACTGGAGCACCCTGAATTTGATCCAGAAATTCTACAGTCAAAGGCAATGAATACCTATTCATCAATGTGGGGTAATTAATTTCTCCATAGTCGCTCTGATGAAGGGATTATGTGGACTTCTGGGCTCAACTATGTGCCATTACCTCTCATGGAACTACTGTTTTTGCTACTTCAGTGGCCATGCCATTCACTCAGCCAAGCACCTGTTCAGCTATTGACTCTCTCACACAACCATCCACTCAACTCCTCAGCCACTAGGTAACGCTGTCAGCCCTCTGCTATCTCATTCGCTTACTCAAATACTCGATCACCTATTTACTCTCGCACATTATCCCAACCGCTTATTGCTCCCTCAACGATGTTGGGCAAAATGTGCAAACAACTGGTCACAAAAAACTGTTCGCAATTTGCGACTGGTTGTTTTGCGACCAGTAAAGAATTTTATGAACCGACCTATGTACTAATAGGTTGGTTTGTAAAATTCCAATTTGGAGTGGGTCACAACTCCACCGATCTTATGAATATTGATAGTTAGGTCGTAAATTGTGACTCACTCTAATTGGTGGCCATTACAGGGATGGTGGCCTCCTAGGATCAGCAGACCAACAAGTCTGTGATTGTCAAAAAATAAAATTAACTCTTTTTTTAAATGTAGCCTATTTTCCTTAAAGTAAATGTGGCTGCATTTTGTTTTTAAAGTTTTTTTTCGAGAGTTCACAGTGGTGCCCTGGACCACTGCCTACCCCACAACAATTCTTTTTTAACATTCATAAAGCCCCTCCCCCCCCATTTAGCAATTGGTAATTTTATAATGTTTAGTGACTGAATTTCAGTTGCAAAACCTTCATATATAAGCTACTAAATCGGTATTTGTAAGGGAAGTCCAAAACAAACCCCTTCCAAATACCGATTTGATATCCATTTCTAACCACATTTAGCAATTTGGGAAAAGTTTGACAAATTGCTATATCTGTTTAGCACATAAGAAAAGTGGTTTTAGCATTCACGGTCCCTCGGATATAATGATTTATAGAATTTGCAAATGCTAAAATTCCTTCTACATCTGATTCATTGTTCCTGGCACAGGACTTCACCTGATAGAATTTAAGAGTGAGTATCGAAGAATACAATGGTGACAGTGGAAGAAAACTGTCCCCAATAGAAAAGTGATACTGCAAGGAAACTGTAAACTATAGTATAGGAAGTGTTACATTACACCACCAGTGATGTCATTGGTGATGTCATCAGTAATGTCAATGCAAGAATGATCCTGAAAGTTACAATGTGCTTTTACATATGCAATACAAAATGTATAAATAAATGATTTGTAACAAGACAATATTAAGAAGGATTGAACCTAGCTTAGTTCATCTCCTGGCTGATTTACATAGGGACCTCCAGGCTAATATAAGGGTTAATCAAGAAGGGAAATGCACAAGGCATTTTAAATCTAGTAGGGGAGTGCGACAGGGCTGCATTTTAGCGCCCCTACTTTTTACATTATATATCAATAATTTGCCCATATCCCTTGAAAAAGCCAGCCAGGACATTCCGCGTATAGGGGACATGGGTGTTCCCGTGCTCCTATATGCGGACGACGCTGTCTTAATAGCCCGCACAGCAATAGGGCTTCAGAGGTTATTGGACCTTATTTGGGGCGTACATGAAATCGTTGGACCTTGTTGTGAACATAGCAAAATCCCAAACAATGTTCATGGGTCGGAAAAACAAAAAAGTAAAAACGTTTTATTGCGAAGGTGCTGAGTTGTCTAGGGTACCTTCTTTCAACTACTTAGGGGTCTTATTTGATGAGAAGGGAACATGGGGCCCCCAACTAATGATGAAAAGGAACCTGATGGCAAGATCAACTGCTGCTGTACACGGCTTTGCGTATCGGCTGGGGGCTAAGCCGATCGAAGCCATGCTTAATATTTATAAGTCTAAATGTATGGCCTTCGCCCTGTACGGTTCCGATATTTGGGGATATAGGTCAGGAGAAGGGGCGCAGATAGTGGAAAATAAATTTTTACGTGCCCTCCTGTCTGTTCCACAGTCCTCCCCAACATTTATAATACATCAAGAGGTTGGGGTCAGTTATATTTCAGATCTATCGAAACTAGACCCAGTGAGCTGTTGGTTGAAAACTTGGCTTAACCCCGAGCTAACGTTAAACCATCAGATTATCAGGGACTGTATGGCCCTGGATAATGTGAGTAGCATTTCATGGCTACATTATGTAAAGACTGTTTTAAGTGAACTAGGGCGCCCTGAACTATTTAATTTCCCTCACGAAATAAGAAAAGGTGATGTGATTTGGGTTAAAACCCAATTTCTGAACATGTTGGCGATCGAGAGGGAGGAGAAGGAGCTAAAGAAACCCACAGTAAAGGCTTACTTTATGTTAAAAACAACAACTCTGATTGAACCCTATCTGAAAATAGTTACAAAGCCCTATCACCGCCGGCTTTTAATCAGGTTTCATTTTAACCTAATTCACACCCTCTTAGGAAATTCGGAAGGCTGGAGCAGGGTGTGTGATCTAGGCCCCTGTAGTTGTGACAACTTCTCAACCCAGGACACTATGCACTTTATTATGATCTGTGAGCACTTTAGTATTATCCGACGGAGGTTTTTAGTTCCAATTTTGAAAGGAAAAGGTTTTATACAGGTTAAACCAGCTCTTCTTTATCTGCAAATGCTGAATGACCCATGGGAGATTTTTACATTACGAGTTTTTTAGTGGCAGCAGTGCGTTTGAGGAAATTATTATAGCATCTTAATTCTTGAATGTTTTAATATATTATTGATGTTTATTAATTTTATATTGCCCTATATGAACTTTTGTCTCTAGTGTCTTTTAACCTTTTTATGATGCCCATGTACCATGAATCTGAATTTTTTAACAATTTTTTTATACTATATGGAGTTGTATAATTGTGATATATGTTGCATACTTTTATGGTTCTTATCAACCGAATAAAGTGGTTTGACTGAATATTGAGAAGATACTGGGAAAAGGAAGAAACTTCCTAAAGGAGAGGAACTCATGGGTTTGCATCCTGGAACTTCATGTATACTAACAAAATACTGTAGATGAAATATAATCCTACAAAAATATTGTGGCCTAAATATAATCAAATTATTCTGAAGGTAAGTATATAAGAGGTTTACTATACCTATCTCCGTAATACATGTACCTTGACAATCTATTTATCCTCAAGGTTTGAAGAAGTGGATTAAGAACAATAAATCTATATTTACCTAGATATAACTTCAAAATATTTTCGTTTGCGCTATTTAGGGGAGAATATTTTTGTAGGACTGCCCTTGATATTCTGACTGTTGGAGAGGAAAGGAAATGTGAAGAAATTACGCTACAGCAGGCAACAGTAGAAAGCGATATAAAATTATACGTGGAGCAGTGTAGGACCAAATCTCATGCTGATGAAAGAAGCGGTGAAGAGTTCACTAGAAAATAGAGCGCATGACCTGCATGGTCTTAGTTAAAGGAAAACGTGTTTGTAAGCTTGAAGGAATTTATGGTCTCAGCAAAAGCACTATTCTGTTGTCCCAGTAAATTGAAACATGATTGAAGAATAGGAGCAGGAGATTAAATTAGCCAAGAGTACACAGAATCTGATAAGAAGTCTTGGGAGCACAATGATAACACACACACACAAATATACATGCACCCAAAAGAAGTAAATCCATGGCTTATTGATTATTGTTAGAATTACAATGAAGAATCTGTAGGAAATATGTTAAGAGGTTAGGGACACAGGTGACAAGATGTTTTCTGTAACCAATATGTAACTGCTAAGTAACTTACTATTTGACCTTTTATAATAAGCATTGTTCATGTTGCTATATAAGTGGCTGCCTGTGAAGCCGCAAATTGAAACCAGCTGATTACCTGTGTGGGATAGCTACTCTCCCTGCCGCGACAGTAAAAAGCTGTTTGCCTTGCCAAGAGTAGTCTTTTCTTTTTCTTTATCTCAGTTGCCCCGCAACTGGACATACAAGCATTTGTTCCATTTTGACAATCTATATATCCTCAAGGTAGTAGACGTGGGTTAAGGACAATAAATCTATACTTACCTAGATATAGCTTCAAAATATTTTGGTTCTCGTCATTTAGGCTAGAATATATTTTCAGGACAGCCCTTGATATTCTGACTTACAGGCGTTTATTCCATTAGGGCACTAACACTTGGACTCCAAATGAGATGGACATTGCAGAATTTACTAGATAATCCATTTGCCTTCAGAGTGAAAGCTGTTGACATGATATTTATTTTATGACTCATTCTTCTAGAAAGGAATCTACAATGCTGTGTCAATTTTGATTTTCCACATCCTGGAGGGAAGAAAATCTGGTTTTTTTTTATTAAAAAAACTGAAACTACTATTGTCAGTGGTCAAAATAATATTTTACCACATTGGCTTGATCTGCAGAAACTGAACACACACCAAAGCGCATGAAAATATACCTCCTTTTTATGTGAGCAGCACTAGATAGGGGCTTTGGCTCCGCCCACATTTTGGGAGCAAGGAGTACATATTTTGATTGGGCATAAGGTATGTTCTTCTGCAAAAAAGTGCTTGCCCTCCACACAGCTGTGGTCATTTTGTTTATTTATCCAACTTCCTGAGCTTCAACTTTCAGGGGCACACACATGACATTGCAATGATATTAAAATGTCTTAGATAACCAGATAATTTATGGTATTTTCTCTGGCAGCAGCATAGATGGAAGGAGGGCAGTCATTAACCTACATGGATGTTTAGGTCTGGCTTAACAGTGCAACTATTACCTGACCTTTTAACCGACACCAGTATTATACTATACAACATTCCTTGAAAGTCAGACCTATTGGCATTGCCAATGCTTGTTCTGATGTCTGGTGATAATCTATTGTGGTTTGATCTCATCAGCAAAGACAGGACAAGTTTTTGGGTCTTCTGCAAATGTCAGGCACGTTTAGCTGGTAAACGAAGTGCCAAGTGTAAACACCGTGAGGCTGTCTATTTTTCGCCAAGTGGCATGGCACAATTCTCCCTTGCTCTGCATCTCGAAATTAAATAGACTGAGATAATGTAAAAGGGTTCTTGGCAGCAAAAGTGATTGCGAGGTATCTGTGGGCAACTTTCCACATGCTCACAGACCACACACGAAGATCCTATGGGCCAATCAGAAAGTAGCTTTTTGGAAGGTGGCTCTGTAACATCCCAAGTGCACCAATGATACCTTCACATACATACAAACACAGTGCATCGACAGCAATTGAAGAAAATCCCACTGTCACAGACGAGCTCAGTCAGTCAGGCGGCAGCAGCAGCCAGGCAGGCATGCAGATGTAGCGCTAGTCTCTCCTGAATGCAGATAGAGTGTATAATGTGTGTGTTTTGTCTAATAATGGCTCAGTAAGGGGAGAGGGTCATAGTTCCCTACCTCACTTGCCTAATGAGGGAGGTGACAGGCAGCGAAGCAATTCACACTTGGCTGATTTGCTCGCCGTCAGCAAGTTCCGCGAGCCCACCAGCAGGCCTTTAAGGAGAAGGCAGGAAAATAATAAATACGGACTGGCTCTTCAGGCCTGAAGAAGTTATCACTAGAATGGAAGTCTGGGGTGTTGATCCCCTAGGAAATTAAAACACAAAGAGTCACTCTGAAGCGGCCCTAGCAGTGCGTTCAATTCAAATTAAATCCGGCTGCCGTGCCACCAGGCCAGCTGCCCAAATAAAAAAATCACAAATGCACTGACCCTGCGTTGCGTGGGGCTGCAAGCTGTTCTCAAATAGCTAAATCACTCGGCCTCTTCTGAAAGGGCCGCATTTGCTCTCACTTCCGAGTACGAAATAGGAGCACATAACATCCGTATTCAAATTGGAAATTATTATTCACCCTGAGAAATGTTTCTGCCGCTCAGACATTTTAAGTGCACAATTTGTTTTAATTATTTGTGACCGGTTTATGACGAAGGCTGCACTGTAGGTTTTGGCCGCCAAATCGTGGCCCTGAAATAAATGTCTTGTGTGGGAGTATGCTTTTGAGGAAAAAATATTGGTAGGCAATGAAGATACTTAAATTAGGAATACAAGGAACCTGTGCTTAGTCAGTAAAATGTTACATGTATGTCTTGCTCTTTGAGGAGAAAGTTGAAGTAAAAAAATAACTGCTTCTTGCATCTATTTGCTTCTCTGTCACACAGCAGCAGCATTACACTGATTTACATAGTCATTCATTCATTCATGAAACTTTATTTGGCAGAGAAAAAACAGCCTTAAAAGTGCATAAGTAAGAACACATGCATATAGATACAATAAAATGTCCCACTGTCCTATCATTAAAAGCTCCATTTTATACAATACATAAAAACACAGTAGTGTAATTCAGTTACTACCCTATTGTGACATTATAACATACAAAAGGTACAGTCAGAGTCACCTAAAATGTCATACTAGCTTTATATGATCTAATATTCTATGCAACAACCATCAATTTAGGTAAAACAACTGAAGTCCAGGTAAAATCTACGAAACAATGAAAAGTGTGCAGTGCTCTGTTTGCTTAGCTGTTACAATATGCTTTCATTATGTTAATAGCATTCAATATAAAAAGGGCAATATTATAACACACCGAAGGGTCACTCAGTGTCACCAAGAATTTCATAGCTGCTTTATGTGATCTAATATTCTGGGCAACAAACATAGGTTTCAAATAAAAAGACCTAAAATTCTGCTACAATTTACAGAACAATAAAAAGTTCAGTGTGCTTTGCTTACTTTGGCCATCGCAGGGGCAGAAGGCCATATCAGGGAGGGCAAGTCTTAATGTTAGAAAAGGCTACTAGATGATGCACGATGCCACATCTCAATCTTACCAGCACAAATCGGTGCTGCATATTTGTCACATGTAATAAGTATTTCTAGCCCCCCTCCTCCTGGGACTTGTAGAAAACTACTGCCGATTTTTTACCATCATCTACCCCACGCTTGTCTAGTCTATATTTTAGGAAGGTGTCTTTAATCCTACTCTCAGTAATTTAGGGTTTTACCAAATTGAAAGATTAAACAATTTACCAATGAGAGAATTACTATAGAAAAGCCAAGGAATACTTAGAACATTATCCATTGCTAAACAGTCCAGGATAATGGTTCTGTTGAAGCTGGTTTATTCCTTTGCCATAGCGAAACCTATATTAACAGAAGTCTCACCAAAAGGTGTTCTTCTAGGAACTGCAGACCAACCTCGTTGTGTAAAATTGTATTTGAAGCAGAAGATGGTAGGTATAAAAGCCATTTAAAAATCTATTTTCTTCTATTTGCAGAGCAGAACCCTTAGCATGACCCCAGAGGCCTGCCCCACAAGAGGCAGTGGTAACACCTTTGCTTTATATATAGCAACCATTTCCTTAATGGGTCGACTTCCCAATTTAGAAGAAAACGTGAAAATCTCCTTAGAGACCCTACTCATTTTGGCTCTGGTGTTCAATACATGCTGAGTCAATGAGCCATTACCCGCAAATAAAATCCCCAGATAGCAGAAAGATTTTACGGAAACTATTGGGGTGTTATCAATAAAACAAGTTCTACATGTCTTCCGGGTTAGGACACAGACCATGGTGAATGTTTTAGATTTATTAATGACCATTTTCTTGGAGGCCATGAATTCGCCGAAGACACTCATCAGTCTCTGCAGGCCCACCGGTGTTCTCACTAAAAGTACTGCATCATCGGCATATACCAGCACTGGTATAGCGCGTCCCGCAGCCTGAGGGGCGTCGGTCTGCAGAGACTGTAGGAGAATATCCACATCGTTAATAAAAAGTGAAAAAAGTAAATGGGCTAGCACACAACCCTGACGAATTCCACGCCCCACTTTAAGCCAGGTTGTACATTCCCCTAGGGGCCAAAACGACCTTGGCTAGATAGGTTCTAATAGAGTCGTGAAAGAAACCCAATGATTAGACTAGGGGCACCTAAGGTAATCAGGGTTGCCCAGAGTAGATTGTGGTCGACCAAATCAAAAGCACTACTTCGGTCAGCAAAACATAGGTATAGGGCACCTGCCTTAGCCCTGGTATATTTACCGATTAAAAGCTCAAGATTAACACATTGTTCGACATTCCCCAAATGCTTCCTGAAGTCAAACTGTACTGGGGTCAAAATAGATTGCTCATACGCCCATTCCTCCAATGTTGTCAAAAGGACTCTACTCATTACTTTCATGGAGGAGTCCAAAAGAGAAATAGGGCAATAGTTTTTAGGGTCTGCTTTAGCCCCCTTTTTATATATGGGTACAATAGTAGATGTTCCCCAGGAGGGTGGAATCGTGTCTACAGCGACTGCACTAAATACCCTGGTCAAAATAAGCCCCCAGAAGTCTGGGGCACGTTTAAATACTTCTACCTGTACCCCGTCTGGTCCAGGGGCCTGTCCTCCAGCACTGGTCTGTATAGCCAGCATGACTTCTTTGTTAGTAATTTCCAACGTAATGGGTCCCCAGTCGCATACCAACCCCCGAGAACACCCAATGGCAACCTCGTTATTCTGTTTAAAAATTTCAGAGAAATGTGTCACCCATCTGTCACAGGGAACAAAGGAACTGAACTTAGAGATATCGTTATTTTAAAAAAAAAGGGTGCATTCACTGTATCCCAGAACACCTTAGTGTTCTTTTCCCATGCTTCGTTCTGGAGCGTTTTTTTCCTTGTGGCCAGGGCCTGTTTGTATTTAATACGTAGGGACTTAATAACCAAAGTATCCTGTGGGGAACTACTCATGGCATATTTAAGGGACTGAAGAGCTTTAGTGCAGGTATTGTCAAACCATCCCCTTTTCTTATTCCTTGATGTAGTTGGATAGGGAGTCAGGAATAATTTTATGGAGCTAATATGAGCTAATATGTGATTAAAATTTTTAACTAACATATTAGGTACAACAGCTTCCTAGGGACAGTAGCCAAGTTCCCTGAAATTAGTCACTACTTTTTTCCATGACATTGCTAGGATCAATAGCCTCCCACTTAATTCTTACACCTTTAGTCCTACTTAGAGTAATGCTATTCACTATAGGAAATAAGTCATACCTCTTACCCCAGAAATAGAATGGTAATAAAATTAGGTTATAGTCACTTAGGACAGTCGGTACGGTAATAGGTGTACCACACATAGCATTAGCTGGCGCAGATACCAATACTTGGTCAATAATTGTTGCTGAATTTCTCTGAATATATATTGGAACTAGCTCCCCATTAGTGTCGCGGTCACACCTCAATAGCTGCAAATCGTATTTGGAGAAAATAAAATTCAAAGCTTCTCCATACTCGTTGTGGCAAAAGTGGTCGTTTCCCACCCCATCCTGATCAGTGTGGCCACATGCCTGGGTAGCAGATAGTGCACAGGCCTGTATATTAAAATCGCCTGCCCATAGTAATACAAAATTCGAATGGATGGAGCTTAAAAAGAACTCCAAACTATGGTCAAGTGCCGTCGCCACTCTACTGCGTGTAGTATCAAAAACATCATTACAAAAGTTTACTATGACCAGATCTTTCACTCCCTTTTTCTTCTGCCACAATAATTGAGAGTATGGACTCACTGATGAGGTCTTCTTAACAGTCACCAAGATTTTATTAGAGATAAGAGTCAGGAGCCCCCCCTTTTGCCCACCCAGCTTGTGATGCTATTGCTTCTAAAAAATATGAGGAAAACCCTTCTACATATACAGGGCTCATACACCAGGTTTCTTGCATGCATATAATATCAAAACCAGAAATAGTATTAATCCAGTCGATATTCCTTATTTTATTTGTGAGCCCATTCACATTCCATGTGACAAACTTAAATCTTCCCTCCAAATTCTTGCTGGTTGGGGTCTTGGTTGGGGCAACTGTAAGTGGGCTACTGGGATTAGATCAGTCATTACAATTTATGTTAACAGACTTAGGTATCACCACTCGATGCTCCGTTACCAAACCAGGTACATAATCAACAACATTGAAGGGCATGTTGCGCTCCTGGCCCTTAGATACACCTTCTCTACGGTAATTTGCAGCATCCCCTACGCTTTATTTACTGCAACTGAGTTAGCCATTATCTTCTAGGGGGCTTAGTACCTGGTATCTATTTGACAAATCTAGATCAGGGAAATGAGGGAGGGGTGGCCTTGATGTCTGCACATTTTGTGCACTGGCATGGAAGTGGTTATGGCTTCGTAATTGGTGGTAGAAATACCCCAGTGTGTCGATCAGCCAATGGTGGTGGTACTGCCTTTGCATGAATATCTCCAGCTATACTAGGATTTTGGAAATTAATAACTATACAATCTCCCTCAAAGCTTTTCGTTAGGGGGCCAATACATCTCACTCTCCTTGTGAATAGAATTTGGTGTTCTCTAACTGGTGAAAACAAGCATTTAGAGCTAAGCCAGTGGACAACCTTATTTTTTAGACATTCAGGGGTCTCCCTGACTCCTGCTTTCAGTGGGGGGACAATAACCAAAACTGCCACATAAGATCAACAAGCAGGGGGGAGATTAATAGTTGCTAGCTCTTGAGGGTGTATGTATTTGTGAAAGGGATGTTTGTCTATTTGGGTTGGGTGGGTTAGACCCACAACAAATATCTGTGTTGGGGTCATGTTTGCAGACCCCAGCACTTGACCATCCTTATTATTCATCTGGGTCTGACTAGAAACTGTACACACACCTGGTTGGTCTGCAATCTCAACGGGAGGGGACAACATTTTAGCAACATTTAACAGCCTACATTTTGAAGGCTGCAACTCCTCATCCCTTACCATGTGGGTACTGGGTAATTTCTTACAACAGGAGATAACATTTTCCATTTCACCCTCCACCTTCTCCAGTTTCTTTTTAAGTGGTAATAGTAATTCATTTATAATAACTGTTAATTTATCCCAGAACGGTGTCCAAGATGCTTTGTCCATATCATTAGTGTGGTCAACAGTCCCCTGAAGAACTGGTAGGTCAGAAGAGCTCACATTTATAGTTACAGTATTCTGAGACTTTCTTTTGCGTTTTGCTGCAAGTGGTAAAGCTGAAGTCTTGGAAGTCTGGCATTGTGGTGATGAGGGTACCACCACTTCAGAAGTAGTAAATGATTGGTAGGCAGGGGTACCCTCCCGGCCCTGAGTGGGTCCAATATTCAGGCACTCCTGTTCCTTAGACACCCCAGGATCTTTTTCCACAATAGGTGCCACAAGTTCGTCTGCCCCATTTGTCCCAGGTACACTCAATGACAGGTGCTGCTCAGCCAAATCTATCTCTTTTGTTATGGCTCCCACAGCGCGTGCTAAAAAGGAGTCTATGGTAGCCTGCTTAGGGACGGTACTTGACTCAACAGATGATTTAGTACCTCCAGCCTTGCGTTTAACCATTTTACTACTGAGAGCCAGATCTCTGCGACACCTATAATAAGATATCAGCAGCTCTTGCAAGTGAATCACTTACCAGCTCGCTGGTTCACTCAATGTTCAGCGGCAATGGTTTCCTTCCAACAGACGTATCCCAGGCGATGTCGTCGCAGGGGCCACAAGACACAAACCAAGAGGGTAGGCCCAGCCAAGCCTCAGACGGCCGCAGACTGGCGCAGAGGGGCCCACTCTTGGCCCGGTCTTGGACCGGGCCATGCCCGGGCGCATCCCGTGCTGCGGGATCCCAGGTGCTAAAGATAAGCACCTCCTGGCGCGCACATTGCTGCTCGTAAGGGCAGAGCAGTCTGGGGCATGTAGTGCTCGGCCCCAGCTCCTGGCTCCTCGGTGCCGGGTTACTGTGCCTGAGCATCCCGCACTGCAGGAGCCCAGGGCTAAAGATAAGCGCCTCCTGGGACGCACACTGCTGCTCGTAAGGACAGAGTAGTTTGGGGCATGTAGTGTTCGCTCCCGGCTCCTTGGTGCCTGGTTACTGTGCTTGCGCGTCCCACGCTGCGGGAGCCCAAGTGCTAAAGATAAGCACCTCCTGGCGCACACATTGCTGCTCGTAAGGGCAGAGCAGTCTGGGGCATGTAGTGCTAGCTCCCGGCTCCTCAGTGCCTGGTTACTGTGCCTGAGCGTTCCTACATAGGCTTTGTCTCACACTTTGTCTCTTAAGGTGTTCGTCCTGCACAAGGTAGAGCCTCAATTTTTGGAAGGCTATAAGTAACCAAAACCTTCCATCTTTAACTTCCTGTCACATTCAAGCAGTCCCTAAATAGACGAAGTCTGAGAGAGACATGTGAGGGGGAAGAAGAGGGTGAGGCATTAGACGTGATGATTGTCACGTTATTACTTTTCCTTGTCACAGCGCTTATCTCATCGGGTGAGACGACGCTTAAATGTCACATTCTACCACAAAATATAAGGGTAAAAGGCCGCTTTATTTACCCAGGCCTGGACTTATTAAAACGTCATAAAACTAACTAAGCAAAAACGTTGCCTTACAAAACTAATACCTCACTAGACAATAAATTACCTCAACAAAACCCACACCCTTTACTAAATCCCAAGAGCCCCCCTCCTTATAAATTCCTGCCTTTCACTCGCCCAACCTGGCCTACAATTAATTTCAACTGACGTCATCACTCGCTTCACTGTCAAACTTTACCGAATCCATTCACCTTGCTCTCCTGATGATAGCCCCGCCCTTACATGTCTGTGCTCCTACACCATGTGCTCCCCCCATAGCAACAATTGATCCTGCTGACCCTGCAAACCGGGAAAACCTGAAAGAGTTTTCCTGTCCCATCATAACAACAACTAAGTGTAACCACAAACAATGGTGAATAGCTATCAATGCCACAGTCGCTCCCCTAGTAAGTCTACCACTAGTAATAGTAACTCCAACAAATGATACGCATTCCCGAAAACCTACAGATGGACACCATCCTGATGAACAAGCGGCTGATCTTCCTTGTTGGAAATGGAGGTCTCTGGTTGGCAGGTTTGTACCCTGTCCAAGTAGGTACCCTTCCTTCTAGTCAAGGTAAGGGGGGTTTACACTTCTAAAATAACTCCTGCTGACCCCCTTGGTAGCTTGGCTCAATCAGTCAGGCTTATTTCAGAGGCAATGTGTAAAGCATTTGCACATAACACACAGTAATACAGTGAAAACACTACAAAAGGACACCACACCAGTTTTAGAAAAATAGCCAATATTTATCTGTGTGAAACAAGACCAAAACAATAAAAATCCAACATACAGTAATAAAGATATGAATATTGCAAGAATCAACTTAAAATACAGTTCCTTGAAGTCGATAGGTCGTCCGGCGCTATCACGGCGTTGTGAACAAACAAATCCAACAGTTCAGGTTGCCTGCAAGATTGCGGGCCAGCTACGGTGTCGGGAAGACCCGCAAACGGTACCGTGGAAATGCAGGACGTCGTGGACCTTGCGATGAGCTCCAAAGAGTTGGCGATGCCGGAGTCGGCAGGTGTTGATTCCGGAGGTCAGTGCAGGAGTCATCGGGCCCTTGAAGTCCCACGCGTTGCAGATCGAAGTCCGTGAGGTTAAAGTCAGTTTTGCTGGCGTGGGCAAGCGTCAGGACTGCGGTGCAAAGTGGAGCGATGCAGAGTGCAGTGCCCTCAGGTCGTGGTGCAGGCAGCGGCTCGGTGACGGCGTTGTGGGAGGCCAGGGCTGCAGTGTGAAGTGGGGTGGTGCTCATTGCGGTGCTGACAGATCACGGTGCAAGCAGCGGCAGCGTCGTTGCTGAAGCGCTGTCATCGGTAAACGATCTGGAGTCGATGGCACTGGCATCGGTGGACCAAGGCCGCGGTGTAGGATGGGGCGGTGCATTGTGTAACTTACGAGCGGTGCGCACAGGTCACGGTACAAGCAGTGGCTCGGTGACGGCGTCGGACGACGTTGGTGAGACCAGGATTAGTGTGCGAAGTGCGGCGGTGCTCGTTGCATGGCCAACAGGTCACAGAGCCGGCAGCGGCATCGTTGACTGTGTCGGGTTGCTTTTTCCCTCTGTGGCAGCTGAAACACACAGTTCCAGGTGCAGGTACCCAGAGGATGGTGAAGTCTTTGGGGTGCCTAAGACTTCCAACAGGAGGCAAGCCCTTGAAGAAACTTTAATAGCAGGATATAAGAAAGTTCAGTCAGTCCTTTCACTGCAGAAATAGAAGCAGCAACTGCAGGCCAACCCAACAAAGCAGCAAATAGCAAAGGGGTAGTACTCCTCCTGGCAGCTCTTCCAGCTCTTCTTCTTGGCAGGGTCCTTAGTCCAAAAGTGTTCTAAAGTTCTGGGGTCAGGGCCCCAATATTTATACTACTTTTCTCATTAAAGTCTTTGACAGAAAGTCCCTCTTACTCAGTCAAAACCAGTTCTGTCCTCTCTGGTCCAGCCACACTAGAGGGGGTGGAGACAGCATTGTGCAGAGCAGCCACAGCCTATTCAGAAGTCAGTGACTACTCCTCCCACCATTCTAGCCCAGGATGGCCCATCAACATGTCCAGGGCACACCTCAACTCCCTTTGCGTGAGTGTCTGGAGTGAATGCACAAACAGCCCCTGTCAGTCTTAAATCAGATGGTGAATCCACAAGCAGGCAGAGGCACACTGGATGGTTAAGCAAGAAAATGCCCACTTTCTAAAAGTATAGCAAGCAACAATGTTTCAACAGGTATTAGTAGAAGACAATTTTACTTTAAAAAAAGCATGCACATAAAAATTGCAAAAAAGGAAGGAGACAGGCAGACAGTAGTTATAGCAGTCAAATGCAAGGACTTGTCTGTATTAAACAGGGATAGCATAAATTAGAAAGGACAATATGGCGGCACTCAGTTACATTAAATGTACATGTAACCTGTACAGACTTGTGCACAATAGTGCTCGTGAAAAATAAAGTGCACGGCGCAAGTGACAAGTGAAATATCATATACAGCGATAAGATGGCACAGGAAAAAGACATAAACACGAATGTCAATATATATAGAAGACTTTCGGTGGTTCCCATATATTAGTTTATATTTAGGAGTACAGTTATTTTCATTGAACCACAAAAATAGCACCAAAAGTTGCGCTGGAGCGTCGACTCCATTTCGACCTGTACAGAATTCAGGTCATCTTCAGGACCAGGTTACGCATTTGTGGGAGTGCTGCATAGGAGGAAAGGGAGAAGGATCAGAACCCAAGGGGGAGAAAAGCTGGAAGCAATGAGGTGGGGTAAAGGGAGAAAATAAATCAATTACCGGTGTGTAGACCAGGGAAAAAATCCAACCGGGTCAAGGCACACGGTCACGAGGAGTGGGGTGGTAGAGAGATACCTGAGGAGGGATAAGAGAGGGATAAAACAGAGGGCGCAGGCTGAGAGTGATAGAAGTACATGGTCCTTACAAAAACCCTGCATCTCCCTGTTCACTTTCTTGCGCTATTTTTCAATATCATCCGGCTTCCAGGCAGCCCTCCACATCCTCTTTTGCACCAATTCTGTCCATCCCACATGTGTCCCTGTTAGAAATGGGGTTACTGGTTGGCTAGGGTATACACCTAAGCCAGGCAGAACCCACCACTCTAGTCAGGGCAAGGGAGTTACACACCCAAGATAATCCCTGCTCACCCCCTTGGTAGCTTGGCAGAGCAGTCAGGCTTATCTCAGAGGCAATGTGTAAAGCGTTTGCGCAACACACACACACCAGTGACACACTAGGCACACCACAAAAAGAGACTGCACACAAGGTTATATCAAAAATATCCTTTGTATTCATACATAGAAACACATTAGACCATAAATCACTTCATAGCATGTAAAGCACATAGACCACATTACATAAGTCACTGCGCCACTAGGCGCTTGTCATAAAGATGCACATACGGCACATAAAACCACAATTACATGAATTACTGTGCCACTAGAAACTGGTCATAAGAATGCATAAATCATAAACCACTTGGTAGTAGGTCAAAAACACATTAAATAGATCATATACTCCTTTGCCAACAGGCAATTATCATATCACATGTAGTCGACTGGAGTAAATACTTATAAGGTGCACGTCATAAAAACATTATAAAAACAACACCCTACAGCCTACACCATCACTGTGCAAAGTATGCAGTTTCTGAAAAGGATGCTTGTCATCCTATGATTGCCAGTAACTGCCATCAACCATAACATTAGGGCACAAAATGCTGTAGTCATATGTCCATATAAATCATTAGATAATATTGTGTGCAAATCACCCCATCCATATCATGGACATGTAGGGTGCAGCTTCCCTGCACCCCTACATCAATTTATACAGTAACACCCTCTGAGCACCTTGGGCACTGGAACTCCTGCGTGCCCCTTATCAGAGTTATGGTAGCTTGGTGGGCCCTGCGTGACTCCGGAGGCACACCGCACCGATCCTGGAACTCGGCCCCCCCAATCCATTCCGAACTACTAGGGCAGCTGCCCGCAAACACGCGGCGCAGCTGCCATGCAGTGAAGCATAGCCCCAACTCACCGATCACCGGGGGGGGCAGAGCGTGTTAGGCTGCGGCCTTAGGCTGTGAAGCCAAAAAAGTGCTGTGTGTTCTACAGCAAACGAGGAGCCCCAGGGCAGCTGCAATGAGGTTGGGCAGCACGTTCCCTGAGGAGAGGGTGTGCACAAGCTCTGAGCCCTCGCAGGGCACCCGGTCACCACACAGCCAGCGGGTCTCCCTCCACAGCCCTGCCCGCAGCGCAGTCTCTCTTCAGGCCAGAGCCCCGCCCACAGCTGTCGTCAGCAGAGGCCTCTCTGCCCTCTTCCTGACTCCGGGCTGCCGGGGTTGTGACGGCTTCTCCTGAGGCTCAGACCGCTGCAGTGACTTCCGGGTCGGAGCCCTCGCGCTCCAGGGGATGGGCGGGGCTACCTCCGGACTTCTCCTGGCGTTGGCATTGCCCCAGCAACGCGGAGTTGATTCTTCTTGGTGGTTTGTAGGTGCGATGATTTGCAGCCTGGGGCCACGTAGCAGAGCCCCGGCTGCAGGTTACTGCCAGAGTATGCGCCGGCCACCAGCGAGAGGGAGAGCGCTTCTCCTGCCTCAGCTCTCCCCTCCCGTCCCTCAGTAGCAAAAGGGCGGCACGGTAACACAAACGAAAGCACTCACAGCTCTGAACAGCATAAGAAGCACTTCACACGCGCTTTTGGTTTTGAGGCTGTAGAAATTACGAGGGAAGCACCCTCAAGCCCTCCACAGCTTTCTCCTCAACAAGCAGGTTACTTGTAGATCCAGCAAGGATCTTTTTCCACAAAATCTTTTATATCCCTGAGACTTTCAACAGGAGGCCAGCCCACACAAGCCCTTGGAGATTCTTCACAAGCAGGATACCACTGCAGGGCAAAAAAGAGTCAGTCCTTTTCCTCTACCACAGGCAGAAGCAGCAACTGCAAGCCAACCCCACACAGCACACAGCAAAAGGGCAGTACTCCTCCTTACAGCTCTTCCGCTCTTCTTCTCGGTAGGGTCCTCTTGTTCCTTGAAGTAATCCAAATCTCTGGGGTTTTAGGTCTAATACTTATACCCCAAACTGTCTTTGTTCTCATTGTGGCAAGGGTCTCTGAACCCAGTCCAAACCAGTTCTGCATTCAATGGTGCAGCCTGACCACAGGGGGCGGAGACAACATTGTGCAAAAGGAGACACAGCCTATTCAGGTGTAATCACAACTCCTTCCACTACTCTAAATACAGACCAGGTCTATTCAGGCCTGCAATGAGTCACCCAGGCAAGGCAGGGCACACCTCAACCCTCCCCAGTGACTATCTAGAGTGAATGCACATGTCAGCTCCTGTCATTCACACACCAGACGCTGAATACACAAACAGACAGAGGCACACAGAATGGTAAAGTAAGAAAATGCCCATTTTCTAAAAGTGTGTCAAAAATAGAGGTCCTGGCCGGTGTTTTTCTTGGCTGGTTATTTAAACAGACTTAGACCATTAAATCATTTAATGAATCTGAAGTATTTCATTTACTTCTATTTGTATTATTTAAGCAAACTTAGACATTGTTAGGACATGTCAATGAAAGAGACAGACTACCTGTGACAGTACATGAATTGAAACAATACTTAACATGGACATAAAATAAACATTGTTAACAAAAACCAATAAACATCTTGTGCATCAACCAGTCATTTTTAAACATTACAGCCTTATTGTTGGTTTTTACAACACTATTGCTTTATGTATTTTTAAGGCTGTAGCCTGCTGGGTACAAATTTTTGTATGTAACTATGAGGGCGAACAAATTGGACACAATTAGCTCCGCATAGAAGAATATTAATTAGATTATATCCCAGGAGGAAAAAAACACTGACGCGTTTCGGTCCCCTTCGTTAGTTGATGGGGTTTAATTCTCTTCAGGGCGTGTGACTGGAGAATATCTGGAACAAAAAATTCCAGAAATATTCAGTTGAACCCTCTAATTTCATTAAGTACCACATTGTGTTTAATCAGGTTTAGAGAAAACTTGTACCTGCATTCCTTCAGGACTAAAGAAGTTCCTATATGGAATTTATGTTTCCCGGTAATCTGTGAATCTGGTTTAATTAATCTGCAAAAAGTGAATATTCGATTTTAGAATTGTCATGAAATTCATATTGGATTAGTCAACATTAGAAAAATGACTCCACATACATTGTGCTGTTTTTTTTTCAAACTTCGACTGACCAATTCGGTAGATATTAGTGCTTGGAGATATCGCTTAAAACATGTGTTTCATTAATCCTATAAAAATGAACAATAACACCTATTAGACACACTTCGAGATCCTTCTAAATGTTACTTAACGGAAGGTCGTAACCAGGTCTCCAACCAAGAATGGTATAGACGCATCAATTCTGATCCAATAAAAGAATTTCAGAGTACAATCAATGGAATTATTCAAGAAGGTTTTGACCTAGGAATACTTGGAAAGAAGGAGTTTGAATACCTGTCTAAAAAGAACCCTCGAATACCGGTTTTATACTTCCTTCCAAAAATCCATAAAAATCTTGAAGAATCGCCGGGAAGACCTATCGTCTCCGGCTGTGACTCACTTATGGAACCAATATCCAAATATGTGGATGTCTTCTTAAAGCCATTCCTCCAAGAAGTACCCTCCTATTTAAGAGATACTATTGACTTCATCAACAAAACAGAAGGAGTGAGATTTGATCCAACCAAACAATGGCTTGTCTCCTTGGACGTGGAATCTTTATACACACAAATTCCTCAAGATGAGGCACTTGAAGCATTAGAATACTATCTGGAATCTAGAACCCGTCCACATCAGGTTCCGACTGTGTTTATACTGCATCTGGCTTTGCTGGCACTTAAAAAAAACTTTTTTAAATTTGATGATTCATTCTACATCCAAATCAAAGGGACAGGGATACGCTGTCCTTTCGCGCCTGAGATGGCCATAATGTTTATGGCAAGATTTGAAGATAAGTACATTTTCAACAACAACCCCCATGTGTCACATCTGAAAAAGTGGTACCGCCACATAGATGACATTTGGTGTATATGGGAAGGCACTGAACAAGAGCTTGAAAGCTTTTTTTGTTGGCTTAATTGTAGGCATCCGGACATTAAATTCACCTTGACAAAGAGCAGGACCAGCCTCACATTTCTGGATGTAGAAGTTAAAAGTGATGGAAATACTTTGATTACAACATTGCACAGGAAAGCAACAGATCGTAACACTCTCTTACACTATAAGAGCTTTCACCCTCGCAGTTTGAGAGACAACCTACCATATGGACAACTGTTAAGGATCCGTAGAAATTGCACCCGAAATGAAGACTTCATGGTACATGCAGGAGTGTTTCAAGACCAACTAAAAGAACGTGGATATCCAAAAAGGTTACTCAAACACACAGTTAAAAGAGCATATTGTACGCCAAGAGAGTGTTTACTAACTAAGAAAGAAAAACAACAAGAGGAGAAATTGGTTTGTGTCTCCACCTTCGGCCCCCACACGAATAAATTCTGCAGCATCATCCTTCAGAACTGGCATCTACTACAAAATATGGAACATCCACTTGAACCACCATTGTTCGCTATGAAAAAGAACTGCAGTATAGGCCAGAAAATAGTACGGGCTGACACCACCGCAAATATCAAGAAGAAGGACTTGCTTACTCAATGGAACTTAAAACCCATAGTCGAACACCATAAGTGTGGTAATTGTTCAGTCTGTGACAGCACAATTGAAGGTTCAGAATTTGTACACTGGAACACCAAATGGACTCTGAAAGACTTTTGGAATTGTAAAACAAGAAATGTAATCTATGCAGTGGTATGCCCATGTCAAAAATTATACATAGGCAAAACCAATCAAGAAGTAAGGCATCGGCTGGTGCAGCATCGCTCCAGGATTAAAACGAAAGTAATGACTGCGCCGATGGTCAGTCATTTTGTGAAAATTAACCACAGTGAACGGGATCTAAAATGGACAGTTCTTTGTGTCATAAAACCTCATCCAAGGGGTGGTTGCACTGAATCAGCACTTTTAAAAAAAGAGGCGTATTTGATTCTTAAATTCAATACAACAGTTCAAGGCTTGAACGAAATATCAGAAATAGGGAGGACTTAAGTTCCCCTCCCCATCACAATATTAATGAGGAACTCGACACTTACTCAGAAACAAAAATGCCCCATGATTGCTGAATCGTCTTAAGCACATTTTGATTGGCTCACTACTATCCATAGATTGCCTATTCGAAATGGAGTTAGAACAAAAACACTACAAGTCCCACAAGGCACCATAAACTTCGAAATAATTAAACATCAGTATACCCCATCATTAATTGATCCTTTGTGCTGAACAAGTTTCCTCAATGAACTCCTTGTAATTTAGTAAAAACCTCCGCAATGGACTTGGGTACAATCTTCAAAATGTAACTACGTTTCCCAGAATTCCCATCAGGGAATAAAGAACCTTGACCCAGGAACCGGAAACCAAGGCTGACAAGAAAATGGTTCGTGATTGAAAAGAAGCAGCAGCAGTGAGTGTCTTCGTTGATGACGTGTATGTGTCAAAATAACAAGTCAGTGACACTCGCAACAATGTAGTATTGATGGCGTGCTTGGTTTAATTACAGCATTCGTGTCTTTGGCCTTGAGCAATTGGAAAACTTTGTTGCACTGTTCGTGTGCTTGATTCACCTGCAGCTGGTGGAAACTTTGTTGCAATCGGGCTTCTGCCCTCAGCCTGGAACGCTAGCAAGAAGAAATGTATCACGTTCCCTTAACGAAATTCAAAGTAAGCTCATTGAGGGTTTAACATTTAGAAGGATCTCGAAGTGTGTCTAATAGGTTTTATTGTTCATTTTTATAGGATTAATGAAACACATGTTTTAAGCGATATCTCCAAGCACTTAATATCTACCGAATTGGTCAGTCGAAGTTTGAAAAAAAATAGCACAATGTAAGTGGACTCATTTTTCTAATGTTGACTCATCCAATATGAATTTCATGACGATTCTAAAATCGAATATTCACTTTTTGCAGATTAATTAAACCAGATTCACAGATTACCGGGAAACAAAATTCCATATAGGAACTTCTTTAGTCCTGAAGGAATGCAGGTACAAGTTTTCTCCAATCCTGATTAAACACAATGTGGTACTTAATGAAATTAGAGCGTTCAACTGAATATTTCTGGAATTTTTTGTTCCAGATATTCTCTAGTCACACGCCCTGAAGAGCATTAAACCCCATCAACTAACGAAGGGGACCGAAACGCGTCGGCGTTTTTTTCCTCCTGTGATATAATCTAATTAATATTCTTCTATGCGGAGCTAATTGTGTCCAATTTGTTCGCCCTCATAGTTACATACAAAAATTTGTACCCAGGAGGCTACAGCCTTAAAAATACATAAAGCAATAGTGTTGTAAAAACCAACAATAAGGCTGTAATGTTTAAAAATGACTGGTTGATGCACAAGATGTTTATTGGTTTTTGTTAACAATGTTTGTTTTATGTCCATGTTAAGCATTGTTTCAATTCATGTACTTTCACAGGTAGTCTGTCTCTTTCATTGACATGTCCTAAAAATGTCTAAGTTTGCTTAAATATTACAAATAGAAGTAAATGAAATACTTCAGATTCATTAAATGATTTAATGGTCTAAGTCTGTTTAAATAACCAGCCAAGAAAAACACCGGCCAGGACCTCTATTTTTGACACATGTTAAATGGGCCCTTCCTGACCGGTCTCGGGCCAAACCCCTTCTTTGTATCCACTTTCTAAAAGTGGCATTTTCAAACACAGGATTTAAAAACCACCTTCACCAAAAGGTGCGTTAATAAATTCTGAGTTCAGAGAGTCCAAACTTAATTTTCTTTCATGCAAGTTACACATGTAAAAATGTTATAGTGCAACTCCAATGATAAGCCTATGGGACAGATAGCCTTTCAACAGTGAAAAATGAATTACACAGTATTTCACTATCAGGACATGTCACACACCCTAGTACATGTCCTACCTTTCACATACACTGCACCCTGCCCATGGGGGTACAGTGGTCCTACCTTAGGGGTGCCTTACATGTAAGGGAAGGGAAGGTTTGGGCCTGGCAAGTAGGTGCACTTGCCAGGACAACATGGCAGTTTACAACTGCGTGTGCCAACACTACAGTGGTAGGCCTAAGATACATTTACAGGGCAACTCATGTGGGTGGAACAACCAGTGCTGCAAGCCCACTAGAAGCATTTGATTTAGAGGCCCTGGCACACACTGTGCACTTTACTAGGGACTTACCAGTAAATAAAATATGCCAATCATGGATAACCAATCATTGTCACAGAGAGCATATGCACTTCAGCACTGGTTTGCAGTGGTAAAGTGCCCAGAATCCTATGGCCAACAAAAACAGGGTCAGAAAAATAGGAGGCAAAAGGCAAAAAGTTTGGGGATAAACCTGTCAAAAGGGCCAGATCTAACAGTCCCTCCTTAAACGTTCTTTATACATTTTAAATCAGCTTTCATTGCTTTTAGCTGACCAACTCCTGACAGCTTCTCCAAGTAATTTTTGCCCAAACGCAACACTAACAAATCCAGGCATGACCTTCCTGGGATGAGTTTTGATACCAAACCAAGTAACTCACCCCTTCTCATGCGACTTTCCACCACCAATGAACCATTATGTGGGCTCTATCCAGCCCCAATTGTTTCTAAAAGTCCTTTTTTCAGCCTGTTTTGTAGCCCAACGAACCGAAGAATGTCCCACAATCCATACTGTTGTGATTGTACCGGTCGGGCTGTCAACACAACATATCAAAAGATAAAACAGAGTATTAACCAGTGTCAAGGTATCAACACACTCTTACCTGCAAGATTCACGAACTCTTACCTGTAAGGTGTTTTGAATGAATTTCGCAGAGACGCTATGAGCCAACCTCCCAGAACCCCTATTAGTTTACCAAAGAATGTTATACAAATACTATGGCCACTGAACAGGAAATCAGGGAGAGGGGCCGGATTCGGACGCTGGCTAATTTCTGTAGTCGACCTGCGAAGCAACAGAAATATTTTGAGTGGGTGGTCTTGTACTAATACTCTACCACTCCTTTCCTATTCAGAATTTTAACTGTGATATTATTTCCTACCTGCGATCTACAGGGATTGAGCTTTGCGTCCAGAAAGTCGTCACGTGATGTGGAGTTGTCCTCTATTGAGATGTTATGGTCTTGGAATGTAGGTGGTGAAGAAGGTAACACTTTTTCTGAGTTGCTTTTTTCCCATATGTAAGAAAACAATGTATTACTCTTCATTCTATTATTTAAAAAGAACACCACGCAAAACTTCTCTTCACAGAACTCCAACTTAATCTCTTGAACTCTATTACTTACTAGGTTTTATCTTGCCATAAGAGTTATCACGCGAATCTGTACTTCAGAAGGAAAAAATGAGAAATTGGCAACAGAATAACATTGAGCAAGATCTCCAAATAGTCTTTTGAATTTCACACCATATAGTCTTTTAACTGTCAGTTTTTGCTTGCTTGTAGATTCCTTTTACATTAGAAAAGGGTTCCAAAAATTGTTCCTTTGTTTTTGTTATTGCGCGCTGATCCCCACTGCTGTCTTGCGATGGGCGCCTTGTTAAATAACAAATAAAGAGTTAACCTAGCTTTCTCTTGTTTTGCAGGTTTACAGGCGTTATTCTCCTTTTCAGCAAAATCGGCGAAGTCCTGCTGGAAACAACGGTGTCCTCTTGAAGCTAGTGGAAGGCTAAGCGTCTTCTGGAAGTCGGGTGTGGCCTTTTATAAGAGTGCCACACCCGAACCGCACCCAAAACGGCCGCTACGTTGCACGCGTTCAGACGCGATGCAACGTGCAGCCGAGTTCAGCCTTTCCCTTCACTGCGATGATGTGCGTGTTTACGCGTGAGGTTCTTCAGAGTCTTTCTCCCTCAAAACAAAGCATTTGTTAAGCGTTTTTCAGCTCGCTCAACTCCTTTCAAATAAACTTGGCTCAAGAAATATTTCACGACATATTTGGCAAGAAACACATTTCAACAAGCATTGACTAAAACAAGGTATACGCTCAAGTAGTGAATCACAACAATAAAACACTCACTGATCACAGAACACCCTTAGATATAAAACATGATAAAATAAGTATATACTCACAGGCATATTTTGGAGTGCTGGATGCACGGGATAGGGGTGGGTTTTAATTGGGGAATCACCTACTCTATTTGGAGTAGAAGCTGCGTTTTATGCTATTAGGCGTGATTCATGACAGTACCCCCCTCGTACAATCCCTCCTAAAACCACTGGTATGGGTTTTGGTTTATCAGGGTATCGGAGATGAAAAGTTTTTACCAGTTTTGGAGCATTTTGCAAATTGGCAAGTGGTTCCCAAGAACGTTCTTCTGGACCGTATCCCTTCCAATCCACTAAATTAAATAATTTTCCACGAACTCTTTTTGAATCAAGTATTGATTTTACCTCAAATTCTGGGACTCCATCAATTTCTGTAGGGGAAGGAGGTTTAGTTATTCGTGTTAATGGATGGAAAGGTTTTAATAAAGAAACATGGAATACTGGATGGAAACGATATGTAGATGGAAGTGTTAATTTAACACAGACAGGGTTGATTATCTTTTCAATCTCGAAAGGTCCAATGAAGCGTGGGCTAAATTTCTTACTGCTCTTGATGCGCAAGTTTTTGGTGGATAACCATACCTTGTCTCCTATGGAATATGATGGTTGTAATTTGCGATGTTTATCCATAACCTTTTTTTGAGCTTCTTTTGCTTGTGCCAGATGAAATTGTGCTATTTGTTGAACAGATACCAATTTTTGAACAAAATCATTTACAGATGGTATTATCAAAGAAGTCTTATTTTGACCAAACATGATTTTAGGATGAAACCCATACAAACAGAAAAAAGGAGACATACCTATGGAGGAGTGATCCATGTTGTTATAAGTGAATTCCATAGCCCATAAAATGTCTGACCATTCTTCTTCACAGGTTGACAACATGCACCGTAAATATTGTTCAATTGTTTGGTTCGTGCGTTCGGTTAAACCGTCCGTTTGTGGATGGTAACTGGACGACATGCGCACTTCCATGTTTAATAATTTTCCTAGATGTTGCCAAAAATGCGAAATGAATTGAGAACCCCTATCAGAAATTACTACTTATGGAATTCCATGGATCTTAATGATTTCTTTTACAAAAATGTGAGTTAATTCCAATGCAGTAGGAAGTTTCTTTAAAGGTATAAAATGGGCCATTCTAGAGAAATGATCTATCTACAACAGTTAAGATCGTGGTGTATCCAGACTTAGTACGGGGCAATTCAACAATAAAATCAAGAGACACCGTATGCCAGTGTTGGGGAGGCAAAGGTAATGGTTGCAACAATCCACTGGGAGCGTGATGGATTGACTTATTTTGAATACAAGTGACACATGTTTCCACATACCTTTTGATATCATTAAACATGGAAGGCCACCAGAACATTCTTTTAATTATCTGATACATCTTAGTAACCCCAGGGTGTGCAGATAGAGGAGTAGCATGATGGGCTTGCATAATTCGTTTTTGTAAACAGGGTGATGGTACAAAAATCTGTTCATTCATATATAACAATTCTTCTCTCCATTGCAAGAGGGGATAGATTTCTTGCCATTCTTGCTTTGTCTTTGTCTTTATTTCAGTTTTAATGTCCATTAAAACATCTGTATTAAGTACGCCCACCTGAAAACATTGTGATGGTAATATGGTTTGTGACTTTTCTTGTAATACATTTGTTTCATCATTCATTCCAATGCGTGATAAAGCATCCGCTTTATAATTTTCTTTACCGGGTCTATAAGTAATGATGAAGTTATAATCATTAAAAAACAGAGTCCAACGTAGATGACGGGCAGACAATGCTTTGGCTGATCTTAATGATTGTAGATTTCGATGATCCGTATAAATGGTTACAGGATGTCGAGCACCCAACAAGTAATGTCGCCACTCTTCGAAAACAACTTTTATTGCCAATAACTCTCTGTCAGATATTGCATAATTTTGTTCGGCAGGAGACAATTTTTTAGAATAGTACGCTATTGGATGCATTTGACCTGTGTCTTTGTGCCTTTGAGATAAGATTCCACCAATAGCATATTGCGAGGCATCTGCTTCAACAATAAAAGGTTGCATTGGATCTGGATGCATCAAAATAGGGGCTGTAGTGAATTGTGTTTTCAAATATTGAAAGGCTTGTTCTGCTTCATCATTCCATTCAAATTTTTTATTTTTTCATAACAATCTGGTAATCGGAGTGATAAGCTGAGAAACTTTTTTTATGAAGCATCTATAGAAGTTAGCAAATTCCCAAAAACTTTGAATTTGCTTTACAGATGAGGGACTTGGCCAGGTGCTTATTGCTTGAATCTTTTTGGGTCCATTTCAATTCCTGATGGACTTAGTATGTACCCCAAAAATCAACTTTGTTTACATGAAACATACTTTTCTCCAATTTTACATATAATGAATTTTTCAAAAGTTGTTGAAGAATGGCTCTTACTTGTTTTACATGTTCGTTCATGTTCTTTGAATAAATCAATATATCATCGATATATACCACACAACAAATATCTAGGAAATCTCTCAATACCTCATTTATAAAAAATTGGAATGCTGCTGGAGCAGTACAGAGTCCGAAGGGCATTACCTGGTATTCATAAAGGCCAAATTTTGTACGGAAAGCCGTCTTCCATTCGTCGCCCTCACGAACTCTTACAAGATGGTATGCTCCACGCAAATCCAATTTGGTATAAATGGTTGCATCCTTAATTTGGTCTAATAGTGTGGGTATTAATGGCAAAGGATACCGGTTTTTAATGGTCACATTGTTAAGTGCGTGGTAGTCTATACACGTGCGCAATTCGCCCCCTTTCTTCGGAATGAAAAAGAGGGGCGAAGAAACCGGGGACTTGGAGTGTCTAATGAAACCGTTGGCAAGATATCCATCTAAATAATTGCGTAGGTGTTCATTTTCAGTTTCTGTCAAGGCATATATACGACTACAAGGCAAGGTTGCTCCTGGAGTTAAATCAATACGACAGTCGTAGTCCCTATGTGGTGGTAAGGTATTTGCTTTCCTTTTATCGAATACATCTAAGAGATCTTCATATTCTTTAGGAACTCCTTCTAGTAACAATATATTTTTAGACTCTTTGGGAAAGTCATACCCTTGCACCAAATGTTCTGATACCTGATGTAATAGACAAGATGAAACACAATGATCTGACCTAAACAAAACAGTTTTTTGGGACCAATTGATGTAAGGGTTATGTAGAACCAGCCAAGGGATTCCTAAAATCAAACGAAATTGTGGTGCGTCAATGATGTCAAAGAAAATGTTTTCTGAATGCTTTGCGGAACATGTCATGGTGAGAGTCTCTGTCTGATTTTTTATGGGACCTGAAGTTAATTCTTTACCATCTACTGCTTTGACAATTTCTGGGATTTCTTTTAATAAACTTTTTAGACCTAACTCATTTACTAACTGTGTATCAATAAAATTGCCAGTGGCCCCGGAATCAATTAGAGCGTCAACGGACCATGACCTGGTCTTATCTTCCTGTGATTGTAAAAGAACTCGAATACTGAGATGACATAATGAATGTGTTGGAGTGATGGAGGCCAAACTAGACTGCTTACTCGGGAAAGTGACCTCATTGTTTCTCGAGCTCTCTAGTTTTCCGACTGTTGTGTAAGAGCTAGATCGTTTGTTTTTGATCGCATTTTAGTAGGCCGATTTGGACATTCTTTTACAAAATGTCCATTCTTTCCGCAATATAAACATTGGTTCAATTTTCTTCGTTTATCCTTTTCCTCTTTAGTTAAAGGTCCCCTAATGGTTCCTATTTGCATGGGCTCCCCCATATCTATCTTGTTTACAGGTTCTGATTTGAGATTGGTTTTTTCTTTAAATTGGAACATTTTATGTTCAGATTTACCTTTCTCACCTTTACGTTCTGATAAGCGATGATTGCATTTTACTACAAGATCTATAAATTCTTCTATGTCTGTGGGGGTCTAGAATTTGGGTCACCATGTCTTTCAAATCGTCGTTAAGACCACGGTAAAAAAGAGATACTTGTTTTTCTTCTGGCCAGTTTCCTTCAATCACTAAGTGGTTGAATTCTGAAATGTAATGTAATAAATCAGAAGAACCTTGTTTTAAATTAAGTAATTCGTGATCCGCAGATTGCACGAATACGTGTTTGGCAAATAACTTTTTCATAGAATTTTCAAACCTTCTTAGATCATAAAGAATAGCATCATTTCTCTCTACTATAGGTACCGACCATAATGCTGCATTACCGCCCAAATATGAGAGAATGAAAGCAACCTTGGCTGAGTCATCAGGGAATGCTGTAGGTTTAGCGATAAAATGGAGATGGCATTGATTTAGAAATATTGTAAATGTACTACTATCTCCATAAAATCTCTCTGGAGGTGCTAATGGTACAGTCACGGGAGTCACTACTTGGATTTGAGTAGGCATGGTCGTGGTAGTACTACTATGTAATGTTTGCATATGAGGTTGAAACACTGGTGGTTTTAAAATTGGTTTTGTAGCTGACTGAAAGTTCCAAGAAGGAACACTGGTTGAAGCTGAAGCCTGCATATTAGCCTGTAAATCGGAAAAGTCTTTGCGTAATTCAGAATTTTTCTGATTTTATTTCTGCCAACATTGTGGCGATATCCTGCAGTGAGATCTGCGGTGATTGGTTCATAGCGTCCAGGCGAAATTTAACTACGTGGGCTTAGCCTTCTGTCAAGGTATCAACACACTCTTACCTGCAAAATTCACGAACTCTTACCAGTAAGGTGTTTTGAATGAATTTCGCAGAGACGCTATGAGCCAACCTCCCAGAACCCCTATTAGTTTACCAAAGAATATTATACAAATACTATGGCCACTGAACAGGAAATCAGGGAGGGGGGCCGGATTCGGACGCTGGCTAATTTCTGTAGTCGACCTGCGAAGCAACAGAAATATTTTGAGTGGGTGGTCTTGTACTAATACTCTACCACTCCTTTCCTATTCAGAATTTTAACTGTGATATTATTTCCTACCTGCGATCTACAGGGATTGAGCTTTGCGTCCAGGAAGTCGTCGCGTGATGTGGAGTTGTCCTCTATTGAGATGTTATGGTCTTGGAATGTAGGTGGTGAAGAAGGTAACACTTTTTCTGAGTTGCTTTTTTCCTATATGTAAGAAAACAATGTATTACTCTTCATTCTATTATTTAAAAAGAACACCACGCAAAACTTCTCTTCACAGAACTCCAACTTAATCTCTTGAACTCTATTACTTACTAGGTTTTATCTTGCCATAAGAGTTATCACGCAAATCTGTACTTCAGAAGGAAAAAATAAGAAATAGGCAACAAAATAACATTGAGCAAGATCTCCAAATAGTCTTTTGAATTTCACACCATATAGTCTTTTAACTGTTAGTTTTTGCTTGCTTGTAGATTCCTTTTACATTAGAAAAGGGTTCCAAAAATTGTTCCTTTGTTTTTGTTATTGCGTGCTGATCCCCACTGCTGTCTTGCGATGGGCGCCTTGTTAAATAACAAATAAAGAGTTAACTTAGCTTTCTCTTGTTTTGCAGGTTTCCAGGCGTTGGTCTCCTTTTCAGCAAAATCGGCGAAGTCCTGCTGGAAACAACGGTGTCCTCTTGAAGCTAGTGGAAGGCTAAGCGTCTTCTGGAAGTCGGGTGTGGCCTTTTATAAGAGTGCCACACCAGAACCGCACCCAAAACGGCCGCTACGTTGCACGCGTTCAGACGCGATGCAACGTGCAGCCGAGTTCAGCCTTTTCTCTTCACTGCGATGATGCGCGTGTAAACGCGTGAGGTTCTTCAGAGTCTTTTCCCCTCAAAACAAAGCATTTGTTAAGCGTTTTTCAGCTCGCTCAACTCCTTTCAAATAAACTTGGCTCAAGAAATATTTCTCAACATATTTGGCAAGAAACACATTTCAACAAGCATTGACTAAAACAAGGTATACGCTCAATTAGTGAATCACAACAATAAAACACTCACTGATCACAGAACACCCTTAGATATAAAACATGATAAAATAAGTATATACTCACAGGCATATTTTGGAGTGCTGGATGCATGGGATAGGGGTGGGTTTTAATTGGGGAATCGCCTACTCTATTTGGAGTAGAAGCTGCGTTTTATGCTATTAGGCGTGATTCATGACAACCGGAGGTTCAAAACTACCACCTAATTTGTGTATCCTGATACAATGCTATAGCAATCTGAAGACCATCTACTCAAACCGTTTAGCTGCTCATATAACCAACCTGCCCTTTTTGCCTCAGTTGCCGCCCCAATTCTGAAAGAATGGTTGCCATATTCATCTGCTGCCAAGTCCATATCACTTAAAGCAATCCTGAAATTTCCAAGAACTTGAAATGCAGATAATGGTGAAAGATCTTTAGGTATGAAAACAATGCTTATAAACAGACCATGTAACATAAAAAGAAATTAAACCATCTGGTCATCGAGCAACAAAACTGTATATCTGATCTGAGTAATAAATCTGTCTGCCTTTTCCCAATTGATCAGTTTGGATTCGGTATCTGTAATATGATCCTCTAACTACTGAATGTCCCCTGATCATAGTGTCTCTTACCTAGTCTATTTTCCAAAGGAACAAAGACTCAAATATGAGGACAGTCTTACCCTCAATCCTCTTAGACTCCCATTAGGAGAGGCGGGACCACCGTATCTTGAGAAAAATGCATTTTTGAAGGTGGGGCAATGTTAACACTGAAATAAGAGTGTGAGAGAAATGAAGACAGGAAAAAATCCCATTTCCAGAGGGAAAATTGAGAGCAGAAATAAAAACTCTGGAAGTTCAGGCAAGTGGACCAAGACAGGCAACAGGAGCAGCAGACATAGCAGGAATAAGAAGAGCCAAGAGAATCCAAAGCAAGCAACTAACATGGAGCGACTTTGCATGCATGGAATCACATCCCAGAGGCACTTAAATGAGATCGAAAGATGGGAGGAGATATCACAGGAGGTAATCGTAGCAATGCTGAGTTGGGGAGGGTTCATAGAACTACTAAGCTGAAATAGCCCTAACCCAGTTTGTAAAACAGGACAAGTCATTTAAGGAATCAAACTCTCTGGATTTGGAGATAAATTGTCAGTGTTCCTGCAGAACAACTGAAGTAGGCCGGAGACAAAGATGGTCCAATCCCAAAGGCATTCTGTAGAGCCATGCCAATTGTCAGTATATTCACTCAGAGACAAGCAGTCCGCATCAAATACCTACAATCCGTAGAAGAATGCCTTGCATCAACAGGACATGTACTGATAACATCAGAAACTGCTATGCCGACTGTGGGAATGAAAACCTCCCAACCATGGGCAAGACCAACTGCATTGGGTACACGAGCACAGCACTGCTTAGTCATTTGCCATTCTGAAACCCTCAGAAGCTAATAGGCGGCAAGGGTCAGTAAACCAGACTTTAACTAGGGTGTGTGGAATGGCAATGTGACTGAAGTTTCTTAACAGATGATCTGGGAAATTAACCGCAAATAAAATCAGAAATCCAAAATGTATCAGGGGCAACACACCCCTCTGGGACTATCGGGATTTGAGCAATAAATCTTGCAATAGACTGGAAATAACAAATTCCTTCTATGCAAAGAAAATTGAATCTGCTGCTAGCGATGACCCAAAAGTAACAACCTATCCTCTTAGATTTGGATAGTCTTATAACATAGAGTATGCTTCAAAAGGAAGGGTGGCAATGTTGCCCGAGGACCCATTCTATTTTATTCTAATTACATCATAGGGCAAACATTCTGAAACCCTATGAGCAGAAGACCCAGCACCTGAGTCTAGCACAGTCAAACTCAAAAGCTTAGTTCTTCTCGTTGGATCTCCAGAGGATACGTTCTAGTAACTATGTCACTCTTGAATCTGGCTCAGGGTGCAACCCTGGTGCAAACCATTTAAGATGCTGGATTGAGACCAATGGCAGTAGTCTCCGTTCTTCATGCCTTCCACAGAGCAGAGAGGTGGAGTCAAACCAGATACAGTACAACCTACCTCTAGATCCTGCAGATTGCCCTGAACAGATGTAGACACTATTTTCTGGGTCTACAATAAGAAGGAATATCCACCAACATTATGTACCCATATTCTACCATTATACATTTTTGAAAAAATTGCATTTCACATGTTCTAAAATGGTGTTCTCGTGCACGAATTGTGTGTCAAAGAATGGTTTGAGTAGCCTTGTTTTGTACGTACCTGTGTCTCCAAATTTCTGATAAATAATATTGTGCACATACCTTAACTGAAAACCTATGTACATTTTCTCCTTTCTGGGTACACACAAGGAACAGTGTAGTGTAGAGTCCAACAGAATTTTGGGCTAAAGCAGTGGGCTTTAGTGTGTTATATTAAGTGATCCAGCCCGATATTAGCAAACAGCATTCATACACCAGATACTCACTTGGGCCCATACATTCATACTACGCTAATACTTACTCTGGGTTTTATCAGTTGTTAGTCTTTATCAAAATCCCTGCTACCAATTACCTTCCGATTGAAGAGTAATGACTTACCAATGAATCCTTTGCTAATTGGGAAGTTTAAAATGAGTGACATTCATTATAATACATAATCCTGAAATAACCACTGAGTCAGGAAGTTTTAAAAATGTTTATCTAAAGATTTAGCAGAGTAAATTACAGAAAACACATGGTACTTAGTCAAATATCATAGGTGAAGTAGAGAACAATAATTATTTATTAATGACGGTCCCTCAGAAAGGAGAAGATAGAGACAGCAGCGCAACTAAAGGTTGCATTTATATTTACCTAAGTGCGAGAACCCAACCCTTGGCCAAGGAGTTGGAAAGATTAGGACCCAGGAAGGATGAAGAGCAAAGACCTCCTCCAGGATCAGGACAGGACCGGTGACCTCTCTACCTACGACGCCTGCGTCGTTCCCCTCTCTGGTACTTCGCTTCTCCTCGATTCTCCCGTGTCTCCCTTCTAATGGACTCCGCCGCCCCCTCCTCAGGACCTCTGCTGCAATCGATCAGCTTGGCGGTCTGGAGCTCTTCCTGTCAGCATCTCCGCTCTCCTGTGCGCTAACTAATTAGCTAATTCTATATCTATTATACCCTTCTACGCCCATGTACCTCCCCTTAATGTTGCTAACTTATGGGGCCACTACTTCTGATTGGACAGGGACAGGGGGTGGATTCTCACACCATATTCTTTTGCCTTTTCTTAAAGATCTTTGTTTTAGAATACCGCCCCTTAATTTAATACATTTGCTTTATTTCCCACCCGTCTCATGACAAAGTTTGTGCCTTTTTCATGTACAATGTTACAGTTTTATAAGGACATTTCAAGAATATGACAATATAGGCCATCAGGTCGTGGCCTTGGACGACGTCCAGGTTGACTTCATCCTTTCCGCTCTGGGCAGTCTTTCAAGGAGCATGCGCAGAACCCACGTCATTCGAGTTTTCAGTTCACCGACCCCAAGCCCAAGTTTACGAACTAATAAAAGTCAAAGAAGAAAATATTAAAATCACAAATAATAAGTTTCACTGTATACCCACTCTTTCTACTCTATCCCCTTTTACTTATAAATCTATCCCGCATTAGTAGCGTTAAGAAAACGACACATTAATAATAATACAAGAGCAAGCTGAAGCATGTGAAAACATCAAACAGCCATTTTAAAGCATACTGCGCAGAAGCAGAAATTTCCCACCAAGCAAAGAAAGACGTCACACCATGTGATATGGATGAGACATGCGCAGTAAGGTTCCCGTGCTTTAGCGGCCATTTTAGAAAAGGACAAGCGTTACTTGTTAATTAGAACACATAGGCAAGCTTCCTTGCTATTCGTGTAGTGTATGCAACGTTAGTATAAACAATACAAAATTAATAATTTAATACTGTGAGGTGATTGCATCCGAGCAAGTCTCAATTTTGAGTCCTTGCTCCATCATAAGCATTCCTAAGAAAAGCATCTGAAGTCATTGTTGGCTTATGCATTTGCTAGACGTAAGCATTGTTCCACCATCGTGCCCTCTAAAATTACCAGTCTTCCTTGTGCATTTAAGAGATGATGATCTTCTTTAAGAGGAGTATTTCTGTTTTTAAGAATGCATGATCCTTGAGCACTAGAAGAGGAAGTGAATTAAATTTACCTCGGCAACCAACTTTGGCTGAAGCGTTAGACAGACCCCCGCAGAGCAGGCAAGAGGTTCTGAACGACACAATTGATAATCTGGACTCCTTTAAGAATGGTTGCGTTTTCTACCATACAAAATGCTCCTGTTTCCTTTAGGCACCTTAATGACAAAGACAGAGTATAAGAACATTTACAAATATCCCATAACTGAGAATGGTAGTCAAGGTACCAATCAATATACATATTAATGTGTGCACGTACTCTTTTTCCAAACGCTCTGTTTTCATTCTTCTGCACCATTGAAGCATTGTCCATACATGCACTCAGCACATTTACCAACCTTTTCCATGTGAATTACTTTTAATGAACCGTCTTCTAATAAATTACTGCTTCAAACTACCAGCACATTTGGGCTCACAGCCCAACATCCCTTAGTTATGACTCCCTGTGGTGTTCATGCTCACTGGAAATGTTTGAACCTTTCCATTTTTTTACCTTCAGCTTCAATACTCAGTCTACTCTGTGCATTTTAAAATCTTTAATATCTACGAGCACACTACAGTATCTTCAAAATATTTATATATCAGGCCGTGGCACTAGCAGAAACCGCAAGGCAGAAAACTGCTTGTAGTCTTCACAATGGAAGCCTTCTTTCTCCTTTTTGTCGCCACTGGCCTGATTTTACTTTACTTTCATTTTGTAAAAGATGTTTATTTGAAACTTTGCTTCATTCCTTATTTCAATAGAATTGAAAAGGTTTACTGAATAAACTGGCTGCAAATGAAACGTGTCAGCTCATCTGTATAAGAGCAACCTTCTGTTTAATCAGTCGTCTTTTGAATCTCACCATTTTTACCTTATAGTATCAATACTTTACAGCAGAACATTTTCTTAGCTGATAAGAACAGATTTGAAGAATTAAACGTAACAAGACTGAAAAATCAAATCCACATGATTTGAGAAATACATTTGAAATTTTCAGTTTTAGTATTTTGTTTTGGAAACTGTTTTTACCCTTTAAAAATGTTTGAATCTTCACTAAGATTCTCCTCAAGCAGCAGATATGATTTTAGACTTTTTTTTGTTTTACTAAAATTTGTCTTATTGAAGCTTTTACATAATCTTTATTGGCACGTTTCAGTTCTTTATTTCTGAATTGTAATTTGTAGAAAGTGAAGAGTGACATTTCACGTGTTGTAATCCTTCACTTGCAGATGTTTCATTCTGCGGATGATCTTCACTTCACCTGGGTTAGTATCTTTTGTAATGAAGGAAAAGTTGTGACCCTCTTTTGTTAATAATCACCACCTATGAGCGCTGACAAAATATTTTTCATGAATCAAATCTTTACTACCATTTATTTTGGTTGTGAAATGTGAAAATGGGCAAGGAGTAAACGTCATACAGAACCTAAATGAGCTGAACACAAATTTAAAAAAAGCTGGTGACCATGTGTGGTTAACTTTTATAAGCAAGTCAGGTAATGTAAATGCCATGTTCAATATAAAAAAAAGAGATAGTGCAAATAATGATTTGTTTTCTCCGTAAAAGTATAGGAGAATTAAAGCACTTACGTAATGAAAAGGAAAGAGCCATTGATTGATAAGAATAGGCAAGAACAACCTAAAGAGTGGTTGAAGTTCTTGTCAAATTGGATCTTTCTGGGTGTTGGCAGTGTCCAACTTAGAGATGGAAATTTCCTCTAAGATTTGCTTTCCTACTGACACAGGAAATCGTACACTTAAAACATTTTGAATTTGTAGTAGCATTCTTATGTTGATTATCCGTATACGTTTGTATGTATCAATTCTTTAACTAAGATTCTACAAATCCCAGTCCCCTTCGTGTAGGTTGTATGTGGTAGGCTGTTTCAAAGACCTTCTAACACACAGCTTCCGGAGCATTCTACTCCAGCACGCAAGCTTCACAGAAAACAAAAGTCTATCCATCACTTTGAACCTGGTTCCAAAACTGGTTCTCCCAGTTCTGGAATCAAGTTCTGGAAGTAGACATTCAAGGCAGAGAGAGGGTTAACTTACTTACTGTTTCCCTCCAAGCACTAAAAATTCCTCTGGCACGCTTCCTTCTTTTGGATCCAACCTATTTCTAAAGTGCCGGAGCGACGATCATAGGTTTTTAGAACCAAATTAACATGCCACTGAGAAGTGATTGTAGTCATATCCCTAAAAAAAATGCTCATTACTCACTATTTTTCTGTATTATAATGCAGCTCGTATGCCTAAAGGCAACACAGTTCTTCTATACGCCTTTCTAAGTGAAAACCCAGGATCACTGAGGACATCTTTGTGGATGAGACACTCTCCCTTTTCCTCCAACTACACCCCTCACCAGCAAGGGCAGCCTGGTCCACTTCAAAGAAACTCTGGAAAATACTGCTGGAACTATCCCGGCCTGTCTTTCCACTCACTGAAACATACACTACCAGAAAAGGAGCTGAGTGTTAGCAAGACTATTCAAAAGCAAATTCGCAGATAACGATGACAGCCCACCTCTCACCTTCCTCCTGGACCATGTGACATTTGAAGCTTATTCCTGACATTTACTTTAATCAGGAATATGGAAGGTTTGAAGTGAAACTGGTCTCTTCAGCCTAAGGTGTGAAGTTTTCCAATATATTGAGGTGAATCTCAATAATTCACCAAAGCTGGCTGTGGCATATAACATCCCATATCTCAAAAGTACCAGAAATAAAATATACAACTTGAATCTGAGTACATATCAGGCCAAACAACTATGCAGTGACATTTTGATGTTGATTATATTTGTCAAACCTTCAATCAAGGTTATCGGTTAAGTAACATTTACTGTACACGGGCATGACTCAGCAACACAGCTGGCAGAATCTCACTGCAGCCTTGATAGGCATTCTAAACTATGGGAATTAGATATCCAGCTCAACATAAATAGCACATGCTGCCCCTCTGTTATGTTCTGCTGTATCTATCTGGAAATGTCATTCTTTGCTATAATGTGGAGCATTTAACACTGAGCAGAGCTGATGTTAGGTATCAAAGGCCTCCTGAGTCCAACACCCCATTTGCTGGTTCTTGAAGGTTACTACTGTTATGTGACAGTCATGACTTCTCCGGTGAAAGGAACTGTAGAAGATGGCACAGACAGGTTTGATACTGCTAATGGCACACACCAAGGCATTAATGGCATGCACCTCCCCTCCTCCCCAGCGCCTTGAGACCCTTACGGGTGAGTAGTCGCGCTATACAAACCTGTGATTGATTGATTGAAATGGTTACAGATCTAATCAAAGAAATGGTTCCTTTCCCTGTAGCAGCAAGGAGGAGGGCTGGCGCAAAAAATAAAAAGGCAATGCTGGTCATGTGAAAACGCTGTTCACCTGAATTCCAGATGTTTGCAGACCAGACAGCACTCAAACAATGAATTGGTTGCTCTCCTCAACCATGGTTTTAAATATTTTCGCAGTCAAAAGGTGCACTTAATGTGTCTTCTCTCAAGAGTGTGTAACCTTCCTTTGCGCAACAAATGGCCATTTTGGTTTTCTATAAAGACCCTGTTAGCTGTAGTCTGAGCCCTTCCCAAACAACCCACAGGATATATACTTTGAAGACTCATGCAAATTAAAATCAGGCCTGACATTCACAAATTTACATTTAGGTGAAATTATTTGTTTGGGTGTATACTGTATATTTTTTGCAGCCAGAAGCAAAAACTGTTCCATAGAACATTTTTGGTGAACTTTGAAGCAATATTTTGCTTGACTTGACCAGCTGGGGTGCAGTTAAAAAAAAACTTGCGCCATTTGGCTGTTTGTTGTCCACCTGTTTACTTAGGAGAGTGACAGATTTCGGGAGAGTGATATTGCGACAGGATTTGACATTTTAATTATGCCAGAAACCTCCCGTGGCTCTTTACAAATCATTTGTAATGTTCAGTGAGACCTAGAAAGGCCCACTTATGTTTTGGGGGAGGCTGCCTCTCCATTATAGACTGGATCTTTGGTTTTGAGATGCTGGACTTTTCCACTGCCAGCCTGATGGCTATGGCAGATAACAGGTTCATGCCCTGTGGAGCACGGAGTGGCCTGTATGGTAAGGCTTGTTTCCTTCATGACATGGCACCACTCCTGGTGGAAGGATAGGCACTTGGAAGGTCTCACGTGAGGTATCCACATGCCTGTGCTTTGACCTTCATTTGCCTCTGTTGTTCTCCGCTGGAGAAAAAACCCATACGAGAAGAAAATGAACTGCATAGTAGACTTAGGGTCATATTCACAAGGAAGTGGCGAAGTGAGGCGTTATCCGTCATGGCTTAACACCTCACTTCGCCACTTCAGAAACGCAAGGCTGCACCATATTCACAAGGATATGGTGCAGCCTTGTGTATCCCCCTGCGCTGGCGCTAAGTGTAGCAGCTTAGCGCCAACGCAGGCACCCTTGCACCATGGTGCAAGGGTGTCTGCGTGCAAGGGAAGATAGTGTATGTACAGGAAGGTCCCCCTTCCTGCACATAAACAATCTTGAAATGCCATTTTGTGACTTCTATGTGTGCTGCTTAATGTAGCACACACAGAAGTTGCAAAACGGCATTTTCAAAAAATGATTGTTTATGTGCAGGAAGGGGGACCTTCCTGTACATACACAATCATTGGCCTTTTGCTGTTTTCATGTGTGCTGCACAACGCAGCACACATGAAACCAGCAAAAACTAGGAGAAATTAAACATTTCTCCTTGCTTCGCCAGGTTAAGACCAGGTTTTCCCTGGTCTTAATTCTGGCGCTGCCTCCTATTTACGCTGCTCTTGTGAATAGGAGGCAGCGTCAGAAGCAATGGGTGTTGCGGTGGAACGCCCACAGCAACACCCATTGCCCTCCCCTTTCACGCTAAGTATAGCGTGAAAGGGTGACTTATTCACAAGGCAGCGTTAAGCCACATTAAGTGGCTTAACGCTGCCTTGTGAATAAGGTGAAGCCCCTATCGCCACAGGTACGTCGAAAAAAGTGACGTTCCTGTGGCGATAGGGGCTTGTGAATATGCGCCTTAGTTTGGTTCCTACGTTATACAAATCCTGACGATTCTGTGAGGCACTAGAGCAGCATAACCAACTGTCTGTGGACAACCAGCCCCTTTGTAAAGTAGCCGGTGTAAAGTGGAATCACAGTACTCAGAATGCTGTTGATATGGCACATCCAAGTCCCTGCACATGGCCGATTGACATTGTGACAGAGGCCTGCAGGGCAAGCTTGCAAGACACCTAAGGTTCAACCGAGACACATGTACAATCCTCGACACAGGCTTTAGCTGCAAAACCCAGAATGGCAATAACAATCATGTATCATCAGCATTCTCAGAGGGAATAACAAAGAAAAGAAATCCAGCAAATATAACATATGTGGAGACAATTTTACATTTACAAGTTCTTTACTATTTATATGTCTGTTAATATCTATTGTATGTGTTATCTTTCTATATCGCAGGACATGATTACTAACCGCAAAGATTGCTGGATGGAAATCTGCATTCATGTCCCATAACACTTTTTTGATGTATCACATATTAATTTGACATGATGCGTCATCACTAACATTAACATGATGAGAATCAAACATAAAATGCAGTAGCCTACAGGTGCACAGATGGCTAAAGCAAGTTTTTCATTTCTTATTGTCAATTTTACCGTGGCAGGTATCTTTGAATGAGTTAAAATGTTTCACTATTTTCACCGAGGAGGACGTGTGTCTTGCCCTTTTTAAAATAAAATCAGGCTCCCCGACCGACCCTGTCTCACACAATATCATGCCTAGCATTGCCTCAGTTTTCCTTAAAAGTCTGACCGACCTTTTCAACCTGTCTCTAAACAGTGCTACCTTTCCCATAATCTGGAAGGCAGCTAGGGTCAAACATATCCTGAAAAGGCATCTATTGATCCCTGAGAACCCAGCAATTATCGACCAATCTCTCTCCTTCCCTATTTTGGAAAGGTTCTAGAGTCCTTGGTCAACAAACAACTTACAACCTTTCTGGAGAATAATAAATTGCTGGACCCCTCTCAATCAGGGTTTAGGGCTGCCCACAGTACTGAAACCTCGCTGATAGAGGTAGCGGACAACATAAGACTGGTCCAGGACAACAGTCAGTCAGCAATGCTCGTCCTTCTTGATCTGTCGGCAGCATTCGATACCATCTCCCACAGTACTCTAATATGCCGACTTTGGGAGAAAGGAATCAGGGGAAATGCCCATAACTGGTTCAGGAGCTACCTAACCGACCGAACTTCGTTGGTACAAACGGGTATCTTTGTTTCAGAGAGTAGGATAGTAGATAAAGGGGTCCCCCAGGGATCTATCCTTAGCCCCACTCTTTTTAATCTTTATGTGGCACCCCTGGCTAGGGTGATCAGATCCCACGGTTTGACACTGTGTCGTATGCGGACGACACGCAAATACTGGTCACCCTGGACGCTGATCTATCCGACACCAAACTTAGATTCACAAACTGTATGGTCCAAATTAGCTCCCAGATGCAAACTAACCACCTCCAGCTAAACGCGAGTAAAACTGAGATCATCCACTTCGGGAGGGCCAGTGAACACTGGTCTACAGACTGGTGGCCTCAGAATCTTGGCCCCTGTCTGTCCCCTAAACTAGTTGTTCGCAACCTAGGAGTGATGATCGATAACAAACTGTCCATGAAAGACCATGTTAACCATGTAGTAGGAATGTGCTATGGATTAATGCGGCGTCTACGCAAGGTTTTTCAATGGATACCAGTTGAGTTAAGGAAACCGCTTGTGCAGGGCCTGATAATCAGTCTGCTCGATTATGGGAATGCTCTCATGGCCTCTATTCATGAAGAGCTTCTCACTAAATTACAGGTGCTACAAAATACTGCCGCCAGACTAATACTAAATCTACAGTCTCGGTCTCCGTCGACTCCAAGCCTGAGAGCCCTCCACTGGCTTCCCATCAGGAAACAAATCCACTTTAAGATCATTAGTCTGGTACATAAAACTATTTTTGGGAGGGGGCCTAGCTATCTGGCAAATAAACTCAAATGGTATCCGGCCCAACAGAACCCTTAGATCAGGAACCAAGTTCCTTCTTACCCCTCTGAGGATACGCACTGCCAGGAACGGCGGGAGATCGTTCTCAAATCTTGCTCCCACCTTATGGAACGCACTCCCCATTCAGTTAAGCATGGTCACCGATCTCCGCCTATTCCGGAAAAGGCTAAAAACCTGGCTATTCTGATCACCTCTTCTCTTCTGCTGTCGTTTCCGCCTTCCATCCATGGTTTTAGCCAGCTCTGTGAGACCCTTGGGTGATATGTGCACTTAAAAAATCTTGTAACATAACATAACATAACTATTGTTATGTTGGCTCATGCATCGTGTCAAACATTCACTCCTTTGCAGTGACAGACACACACGTTAATAGACATAAATGTGTAGATTTTACATGATAAGGTGCATTGCATAGTATACATGTTTACATACATGTGTGGTATATATTTCAAAGCCTGTACCTCTGTCTAAGGCAACTTAGAACTCTGTTGTGATCTTACATCACCTGAGAGAATGCAGCCACATTCGTAAACAAGCATTGGTAATGCATTGGTTTCACCTATGTAATGAAAAAAGAGCTGTTTTTATCAATCATCGTACAGGAGAAGGAAAAAGCTCCATGACAGATAACACGGGAGAGGAGACGATTCTATGCAAATCACTTAATCTCTCCGGGTGATAAATTGTTGTGTAAATATGCTGCAATAGTAAAAGGCAAAAATGTATGAAAATATAGTTCCACCAAAGCGAATGTTAACAGTATTTCGGCTGCAGGAAACGGATAAGAGAAGCAGATGAGGAACAAGCATTGGTAAATGCAGGAAAATATGCTACAACCAATAGAAATGGAGGAAAGGTAAGTGTCACACACAGAAACCAATCAGAAGCCAGGAAAGAGAGGAGGCGTGATGTAAGTCCCTTTTAAGATTATATTAAAAATAAATAGATTTCTCAAGCACAGCGCAAGCGAAACCTCAAAAGATAAGGCTATTCCTGAGTGGAAATAGCGGGGAAAAAGCCATTCTTTGGTCAGGTGGAGCTCTGGGGACATTGAAGAGGAAAACATCAAAGTCGGAATTTTATAAAAAAAACTATGCCCTGAATTTAGAAAGGTGCAGAGGTTGGTGTACACAAGTTTTTTGCAAAGTTCCAAGGCTTCGATTTTGCAAAATCACAGGCTTTGCAATGGCAGAAAGCTATGCTGCTACATACCAAAGTTACTTTGTGAGTGGAGAATGTATTTCGGATTCACAAAGTAACTTTTGTGACATATTCCAAATCAAAAATAGAAAGGGAGGACAAACCTCCTCCAGTGATTTGAGTCATAATATAGAGACAGCAGTATGGCTGCAAGCCATTGATCAGTTAATAACAGCTGACTTGGGGTGGTAACTGATGCACAAAAGGGATGATGTTCTTGTGGAACAGTTTTACCTTTGGGTATTGTGGTAAGTGGACTCAGGAGCAGCAGACAGTTGTGCAAGGGACCCAGGCTGCCTCTGCCATTGACCCTTAAAAAACAGAGGTTGCTTTAAAAAATAAAGGTGCACTTGGAAGGAACACAAATGAAGGAATGGGGGTCAGGCCTATATCTCTGTGTTTGCAGGCTTTTGCAAGGGGCCGAATAATGCTTCTTCCTTTATTTATGAAGCAGGAGGAGTTGCAACCTCCTGTGAATGTGCATTTTGCGATTCAATTGATAAGCCACCAGTGGCCGCTCTTTCTCCTATAACGCTGCCAAGCTTTTGAACTCCCTCCCTCTCCAACTACGTAGAGAATCTAACCATCCATCTTTCCGAAAACTCCTAAAAACCTAGTTTTTCAAAATCAACAGCCAGTAAAGATGCCTCCTCTGTACGCGTCCACAGATAGTGCTGGGATGCCTTAGGGCAGCTATGCGCTCTATAAGTGCTTATTCATTCATTCATTCATTCAGTGGCATGGCAAAATGAAGCCCTATTTCTAAACCAGTGAGTCAGCAAGTAGCAAAAAGTAGTTTTCGTACAGGGCTTAGTACATCTGACCTCCTCTTCTAAACAGTTCTTGGTGTAGGTTGGAGCAACAGTATTGCCTGTCTCTACTGAGAACTCACGCTCATGCAGTTAGGACTATCACGAGGAAGACCAAACGAGTTGTTAATGCAATACTATAACGCCATTACGGTCTTACCCTAATAAACCAGGATGGCATGCTAACATGTCAAGCTATTGTTCTGTTATATAATGTATAAAAATACATTTTTTATCGATAACCTTTCTTTTCGCCAACGCGTCTCTAAATGTTGGATCTTTTCCAAAAATAACTCGCTCTGCCTCTTTAGGAAGAAATGTTAGACGTTTGTCGCAGACTTTACACTTCGGTGACTTGACAAATATATACGACGTCGAAGGGCTTTCTCGATGCCGGGTGTGCCATTTATCCTTCCTTTCGCTTTTACTGCACGTAGCTGGTTTGTTTATTTTACATTTGACATTTCTGGCTGACTTCCTCGAAGGTTACCTTTCTTAAAAAATATCCAAACGGGAGAAAAGCTACAGCGACGAACGGCAAGCGCTCCACACACGTAAATAGGGAGAGAGCACACATTACTTTGATGCTTATGTGTTTACTGATGCGATATTTTTGTAGTCACTTGTTCACAAAACTGTCGGAAATCACAGCACGTGCTGCATCAAATTATAATACTTCTCCGCCTCACTCTATTTATTTTCAGCGTCCGGAAATAAATTCTCTTGATCACCTCACGGACTAGCTAAAGCAAAACGTAATGTTTGCGCAAAAAAGCCGAATCTAATACGGACAGCGGTTCGATTATTCAAAAGCGCGTCCCTGTCTCTCGCTTTATGTTTGAATCGCAGGTCTGCATTTGAGTCCCTCAGATGTAGGGGCGCTGCCCTTCACCTTCACCCTGCAGTAAATAGAAGCTGCTAAGAGGCTGTGATGGGAAGCGCGCGCAGGCGTGTACGCCATCTATCATTCTGCTCATCCCAAATAGAGGGCCCTTTTTATCCGCACGCTTCCTAGTAGCGTCATCACCTCCGACATAAATCTTATGTCAGCCGCTGTCTTCCAGCCGCCCTATTAAACCCGTGCTCTCACATCATCACGCCGCGACCTTTGGATGTCATTCATTAACCTCTGACCCCGGGCGCGCAGGCTTAAAGACTTCGAGTTGGTGGGTCAATCTGTTGCGAGGTATTTGCGCAGTGACAGCTCGTTTGTCTTATTTAATAATCATTGCTTTCAAATGACTCTCGTTAACTGAAATGGGGAACCTGTGATTGCCCTGTTGTCTCATTGATTCTGCTTTTAACAGCCCAACGCGCAGTGTTTTCTGGTACAACACCGTGTCCTGTAAAGACCCTGTCACTGTAACTGAGGACGGTCCCCTTGGGAGCATGGATACCACATGAGGGGAGCCAGGCAGACCATATATTATAGGTGGGGCCTTCGCTTATGCGAGCAGCTCCAAGACAGTCACACATGCCCCGAGCCCTGAGCCCTGGGCCTGACATCTCACAGAACCTCAGACCGGGCATAAACAACGTATTTTCTCAGGGCACAAGTCCTAAAAAAAGAAGTGGGGGGACTAACCTAGTTAGGCAGTATGCAAGTGAGATCACGGCGCGTGACATCACAGCGCACAACATCACGGCGCGCGACATCAAACATGGCATCACAGGAGTTGACATCATAGGAAGTGGCATCACAAGCCACGACTTTACAGGAAGTGGCATCACAAAAAGTGACTTCAGACCTTAAACCCTCACATATACAGTGGTCGAAGTGGGCGGGATCGGCAGGGCACGGCGTGCCCCTACTTCTTTTATTTCATAGAGTCCGTTCCCCTACTTTCTTATTCTAAACATGAGTCCCGGACGGTAGAAATCGCCAAGGCCGATAGTTAAGGCTCGGCTTTTGGGGACGGGCGCAACGGGAAGAGAAGGAAAAGGACTCTGCCTTTTCCTTCGTGCCCAGAGAAGACAAGGACAGTGTCCAGTTCTCCTGCCGCTGGCATCTGCCCCCCCCCCTCTTTGTTCCCCCTCTTCCCTCTCCTTCTGTCTCGCTCCTCCTCATTTAGTGAAAACCAAAACTTTTAGAAACAGGTATTACCTTCTCTTTCCTCCTTTCGTTTATTTGCTCCCCTGTGAAATGGATCCAAAAAAGAAGAACACATTTGCTGAAAACGTCCTCTTTTTCTGACTTTTTTCAATTTCTAAGTGCAGCCTCGGGGTGGAGAGAACTAAAACATTCAAAATATGAAAAATAACTAACTAAAGCAATACAGAGTGGTTGCAAGGTGGCCAGATTGATTGATTCACACCTAAACACATTAGCACCACTTTACAGTGTTTGCCAGTGATGCGCTACTTTTGTTTTCTTGTCTCTCTTTGAGCAACATTGTTTTCCCTCGGTGGGAAAGTGTACTGAAATACCTGCTTGATGGGTGAATTGGAAAACAAAATGTGTACAGCGGTTGCGTGTTCACGAATGTGGTCTTTTTAAACCATACTGCTTACGCTTTTTAAGGATATAAGCAATGGGCATTGAAGCGGGTCCCTTCTGGGCCCTGCGGTCATGGCCTTAACTTTTCAGGCAAAAGCACTCACTCATTTCTGAATAATGAGTGTAAAAAGAAAAAGGTAACCATGTTGTTCCTGCTTACATTTCATGTGCTTTACTTAATCTTGCATTCTCTATGAGTGTTTGCTTTTTCTAGGATGTTGTTAATTTTTTTTCAGGCAGCATATTGCTCTCGTCTAATGCGTAATTTGAATTGAGTCACATCAAGGTGTTTATAGCGGGTCAGTGCAGTGCAAGTTTCTCTCAGTGGGGCAGTATGGTGTTCAGTGGAGGAGAGGATGTGGCACTATGATCAGAGCTGCTGAATTTGGAACTGGGGATCTAGGTTCAGCCTTCATGACCAGTCCACCAGACCACTCCCCCTGAGGGAGCACATTCCCATGCTAGACCTTAGAAGGCCCGCAAGATCTTAAAAGCCCTGGTGTCTTAGCAGCAGCAGGTGGACCCTAGCAGTGGCAAGTGTGGGTTAACCTTGAAGGCCTGTCCGCCACAATTCATTCTGAAGTTCACCTCCAGTCTTGCAGGCAGGCGTATGAAGCAGCACATCATAGAGTGACAGTGACTCTGTCACTGAGGTCACAGGACCCTTGAGCAGGGTGGCTCTAGGGCAGTGCGACCGCACCAGGCGCTGACCACCCGCGGTCCGTGCAGCTAACAGCGGTGGGGCAGAGGGGCCGGGTAAGGGGGGATTTCAAGGGACGATGCAGAGAGAAAATTAAATAAATAATTAATTTTCCCTCTGCATCGTCCCTCAAAATCCCCCCTTACCCGGCCCTACCGCTGTTACCTGCACGGACCGCGGGTGGCGCTGACTTCAGGTGGGGGCGTTGAGTTTGCAAGTATAATATGGTTTTAAAAGCACTTGCTGCCTCCTTCCTGGCCTCCAACAATTTTCGGCATCAATAAAAATGTCATGATAACTCCAGTGATTAATGTTCTTAGTAGAGAGAGATGGTGTTTTGTCTAGTGGACGTTTTGACTCATAGAAAGGAAGCACAGAGGGTTAATGTGCCTGCTGCTAAGAACATGTACCATGCAGATCACAAAGTGCACATAATGTAAATAGGTCAGTGGGTTACTGCTTTTGACAGAGAGACCCTATTGTTACTCTCAGTTAATAAGTTAAAATCCTAACATAGAACAGTGAGCTCTTAACTGTCATGTAAGAGCTGCATGCAAACTGCAAGGTATAAATTAGAGCGTTATGGTTTTTTCCCCAGTCTTTGATTATCCTAATGTTGCAAAAAAGGGTTCATTTGGGTAGAAATCAATTCTGATTATTAAAGAGAACCACCAACCATGGTATTACGTTTTAAATTCTGAGTTTGTGTTTCTCCAGACCAATCACTATTAAACTATGCTGCCTACTAGTATGGTTGTCATGTGACTCCTACAACTTGTAGTCCTTTGTCTCTTGTAACATTTCCTATACAGTGATTTACACACGTATGATTGATTGTCTCTGTGTAATATGTGTGATGTAAAGTGCTATGACACCCTACACTGGTATTAGTGGTGCTGTAAATTTTCTGATACTTTATTATTTTGACATTTTTACACATGCTAACAGTCTCTGCAAAGATTTTTCCTTATTAGTACCAGTGGAACATACAAGTGCAGCAGTGAGAAAGGGGACCAGTCAACCTTTGCTAAGGGCCCTCCACTTCACAGCAGCACAAGTCCCATTTTTAGTAACTTTTGATCCGTTTGAGCTATAAACAATTTATTAGTTAAAATCGTCAGATTATGCAGCAGATGATTTATTATGTGGCAAATATGGCAGAGCCATAATTATGTGGAAAACATTTGCAAACTAGGATATTTTGCCATTCATGTTTGAACTGCTCTTGTGGAAAAAGAGAGGAGAAGGTCTGATGACAGAAACTCCATGGCTGGGAGACAAATGGCTTGCGATTCCAGTTTTAAGGATATTTGGGACATGCTGTGATTGGAAACGTATCCCACTTTGTGAATGTATTTTAATGTTAATAACTCATATTAAACCTTAAACATGTGTATCCATTGGTTAAATTAAATAACGTAATAAGCTGTAACCGGTTCGTGAAATGGGAAACAAATACTAAAAAATGGGATATTTTGCTCTTTCTGCCACACCTCTGACTCCGCCCACTGACCCAATCCACAGGTTATTCCTGCCCTCTGATTCTCCGCCCACAGTTCCCCTACTTTTTTTCCCCCACTTCGACCACTGCACATATATGATTAGCAGGTCTATCATGAGTACATTTGAGCGCATTTTGAGTATACATGCAAACACTCCTGATTTAGGGAGAAGACTCACACTTTTGTAAGCTACACATAAAACAATGTTGCCTTTTGCCAGCGTAAAGCTTCCTTTACCCAAGGATTGAGCAAACTAACTCTACTGCCAGCCCACTTAACCAGGCATAATATTCCATATGCATCACATTTCCATGTAGATGTGATTGCTTTAACTGCATGCGCTCTCGGGAGGTGAGACCACTCTCCTATGCAAAGTATTCTTACTCAGCCTTGCCACCTGCACTCATTTTGGGAGACTGGGGATCATTTTTCACCAACAGACCATGATGGGAAGCAAGAGATAAAGACAGAAAGGGAAGATAAGAGAGAGATAAGAAAACAATGATGAATGCATGAAAGGGGCCGAAAAAAGAACCTGCAAAAATAAGCAATTTTAGGGTAGTGAAAGAAAAAGGTTATTGCAACCTTGGCATTCAGCAATAGGACCCTAAGAAAAAGTTTGCGTATTTTTTTTCCTCCCAAAGCCATGCAAAAACTATTCTATGAGGCTATTTCCTCTTTGTATGCGTCCCGCAGAATGCAGCATACATGCACAAAGGAAATAATGAGGAGAAATTGATATATTTCTTATTGCTACGCCAGCCTCAGGTAGACTCACCAGTTTGGTGCAAACCTATATTTTCAAGTCTTTGTAAATATGGTTTAGTGTCATAATACATCGATGGATGCACAGGGATGCCCTAGCACCACCCATATAATTCCTACCTGACACAAGGTAATGCAAGGCAGGGCAATGTGTGGTACTGTAAACCCTAAAATAGATTTTACGCCAGGGTTGTGCCAGAAAAGTGACTTAACCCTGACGCAAAATCTGGGCCTCAACTTATACATTTATTTTTATCTAAACTCTGCTGTAAAGAAAGTGGCAACAAGAAGAAAACTGTTGGGGTAAGGAAATCTCTAAATGCAAGTTAAATGATCATATAAAGCATAACAGGCCAAACTTTTCTATATATTATGAGTCCAAAAGCATGATGAAATGCATTTAAATGAACATATATATGTGACAGAAACCATTTATGTATTTAATATAACAAAATATTTTTATTCGAGGTATTCCATAGATGAAAAATACTCTTATTTTTTATGATTCTTTTTTTGGATGTACCGCCAGCCTTTGTACCGCTTCATAACCTATCACTTTTTCGAGTATTTTAATTCTATGTACAGTGTTGTTTTTGTACAATTTATGTCATATATATGTTTGTGTATATTTGTTTCTGTATAGGCACAAAATTATGTCTATGATGTTTACAGAATTGAGAATAATAATATAAAAATATGTATATGAAATTCTATATTTGATACATCCAAAAAAAGAATCATAAAAAATAAGAGTATTTTTCATCTATGGAATACCTCGAATAAAAATATTTTGTTATATTAAATACATAAATGGTTTCTGTCACATATATATGTTCATTTAAATGCATTTCATCATGCTTTTTGACTCATAATATATAGAAAAGTTTGGCCTGTTATGCTTTATATGATCATTTAACTTGCATTTAGCGATTTCCTTACCCCAACTGTATTTTTCCCTACAGCTAGCAAGTTCCATTGTTTATTGTATGGGTCCCCTTTTTTACCAAATAACAAGAAGAAAACTGACAGTAAATCTGTTCTGGTGAATTGGTTGCAAAGATTGTATTTTAAAATATCTTATGGGGTTAAGGCACCTGCTGCAGAGATCTGTGTGTTCTACTAAATCTGAATGAATAATAATCGTTAAGATAACTCTGGATGGAGGTTAATGCACCTGCTAGAAATATCTGTGTTTTGTCTAGCCTCAGTTTTGACTCAAAGTAGCATAGAGGGTTAATGCAAAGCACATCTTGTAACAGGCAGATGACAGATTTTATTTTATGTAGCTAGGTAAGTGGGTTACTGATTTGAACACAGAGATCTTTACGTTACTTGCAGTTGCATTGTAAACCTTTTAATATAGCACAGTGAGCTGTGGAAGATGATATGTGACTTCTACACCTTGTAATCCCCTACTGTTTTATGCAATTTATCCTGTACAATGATTTACAAATGCATATGATTTATTGTAAATGTAATACGTAAGTGTGATGTAAAGCGTTTTGACACCCTGCATTAGGATGAGTAGCACTATAGAGGAAAACATAGTGGTACTTAAAATTATTTCAACGCCTCCTCAGGGGTAGCAAACGCTATATAAACTACATCTATTTTGTGTAGATACTGAGAGAGACCAACACATCAGATGTTCTTAGAGTGCACGCATATCTCGTAAACCGAGCCTGAACAAAGTGAAAAGCTGCTTCTTTAAAGTATGTGTGAAGTGCTACCAAGTGTGAGCCTTTGTTTCCCCTCTGCTGCTTTTGGGTCTAGGTGTGAGGGTCCTGATTGCTCCCAGCCAGGAGGCTCGACCATAAGGAGGCCTGATGGCCCCTCAAATTAGGCCTTTGTTATGGGCCCAGCAGGAGTCTGACATAAGAACGCCCTGTCCCCCGCCTGCACGTTGTTGTTTATCCAAAGTAAACAACAACGTGCAGGCGCTGCTGAATTTGTCCCGGTGTTAGAAAATCACACCGGGACGAATTAAGCACATTATTCAGTGGGGCCCAACTTCTTGGCAGGGTGTACAGCGTCCAGCCTGTGAAAAGAGTGGGTGGACACCGTCCATCTGCGTGTACCCCCGACTCGTGCCCTGTATTTATTACTTCTGCATAGCACAGGCCCACCTATGCCAGGCACTCAAGCTGCCATCCCTTGAAGCCACAAACAAGGTTAAGATCTAAAATATAGTCTTGGAACTAATTAGCATAAACCATGTACTATGATGTCACATTGTCACACGAAGTGGTGGTATCGTTGTCCTACCCTCCACTTTAAAGGGAAAGGCCTGTTTTTCAGCCACGACAGAGGTACAGGCTTTGAAATATATACTACACATGTACGTAAACATGTATACTATACAATGCGCATTATCATATAAAATCAACACATATATGTCTACTAACGTGTGTGTCTGTCACAGCAAATAAGGAGTGAATGTTTGACGCGATGCATGAGCCAACATAACAATAGTGACACATTTTAAATCATTCAAAGGTACCTGCCACAGCACAATTGACAATAAGAAATGCAAAACTTGCTTTAGCAATCTGTGCACCTGTAGGCTACTGCACTTTATCTTTGATCCTCATCACGTTAATGTTAGTGATGACGTATCATGTCAGATCAATATGTGATTCAGCAAATAAGTGTTATGGGACATGAATGCAGATTTCCGTCCAGCAATCTTTGGGGTTAGTAATCATGTCCTGCGATATAGAAAGATAACACATACAATAGATATTGACAGACATATAAATAGTAAAGAACTTGTAAATGTAAAATTTCCCAATGTTCCATTTGTGTTTCTTCCACATATTAAGAAGTATTTGAGCGTTTAAGAAACCCTAGGAAACAATACTTTAAAAGAAAGGTTTGGTAAGCTTAATTGCTTCAATAAAAAAGGGAAGTTTCAATGAGTATAACAAATGTTTTGAGACTAAAGTGGCAATTCTAAGGCTCTGTTACATGACTGAGATTGTTTTCATTTGCAACCTTATGTGTGTCTGCCCTGCAGTCTTTTGGTATACTAATCATGCTAATCATCCTGTTTCAGAAGAGCAGGCACTGCCTGGGAAAAAACAAGCATTTGCAATGCAATAGGTCTCGCATTTACGCGAGTTTCAGCTATTGGCATTGTAAATGACAATGCCTTTTATTTATGTGTTGGTTTTTAAAACATAAAAGGCATTGTCATATCCATGCCGCCCCCATGCAGCGGGGAGGATAGAAACCCGGCCGAAATGGAGAGGGCGGTCAAGAAACCTCTAAATAGCTTTACAATAATCAGGGATACTTTGTGGCTCTGTGCCAGAGAAACGTTTGTTTCCTGACCTCTGCTTTTATTTGCCCCATCAATGCATTCTGGGACTTGTAGTTTTAGTGTAGTTCATTCAAAGCCATTAGAGCTTCACATATGCAATGCAATGAGTTGTAAAAGGAAAGTCAGGGACCGGAGCAGCAGAGGCCTCGTGACATGGAATTAATTTACAGTGCCCTGAAACCCCAGCTAAAATCCAGAAACGTAGGCACTGTCTAAACAGAAGGAGTAAGTATGCTGCTGGACACGTTTCTTAGCATTGTATGTGGGGCCAGTGATCTATAATATTAAAATAATGCCCCCTGCAACCCACATACAAGGGGGTAGTAAGCGCTATATAAATAAAAAGAAGAAAGACTCTTGAACAGACCGGCTGACCCGTTATACTTAGTGAAAAGTTAGTGTTTACTCTAGCCATCAAGTCATGAGCATAGCTTCAGGCGAATATTGTGGTGTAACGGCCAGAGCGGCCGACTTTGGATCTGGGGAGCCAGGTTCGAGCCTTGGCCTCGGCTCAACTTCCTGTGATTCTGGGAAAATCACTTAAATCTCCCAATGCCTACCAAAAAATGAATGTGTCCTTGTGTAACGTAACTGGGTGCTCATGTAAAGCGTTCCAATATCCTCTGGTCGAGTTCAAGCTATATACATCTGCAAAAAAAAAACAAGTGTCCATTACTCTAAAATGCAAATAAATATTTTAGGAGCATTGTTATATTATGTTGATTATATAACATTTTAATGCTGTCAATTAAAGCTATACAAATGGTGTTATGGTTCTTTTGGGACATAATTCCTCTCTAGAGCAGCCTTCAGTTTTAAAGCAGGTCGCTCCACAAATTGGACCTCATTTTATCAATATCTATAGGATAAAATGCTGAGTAGGCCCTGCACGAATTTGAACTCATCAGACTTGAGGAAGCCTAACCCACTGAGCTAGCCGCACAGACTGAGCGGAGATGCAGACCTGCGAACGATAATAAATCAACGTTTTTCATGCGGCTCCAGGAGGCTCCCTGAAGCCTTAAAGAATGTCCTGGGCGCTTCCACTTGTAATCCAGGCCAATGACGTGAGGTGCACGAGCCGTGATCGAAGGATGCCTCGGGAAGCGAGCTCCCAGGCGTGAAATTCACCAGATTCGGTTTACAAGGAAAACATGTGTTTGCCTTTGACTCTGTTGACAACATACAAACGCATCCACTTCTTGTTGACCCCCTCCGGCGCCAAGGAGTCCGAGCTCTCAAGGTCCAGGCTTTCTTCCCATTTCCAAAATGACAGGTTTATTTACTTGTAGTACACGGGCAATAGCAATTTATTAAATGTACGTGTACACTTGTAGCCTTTCATTGGCGCCTCTCATTGGCGCAGCTCTCGTGACACCATGGACCACCCCCGGATCATATGCGCGGCTCAAACATGTGTATTCAGCTGTAGCGGAGTTTTTGCACGACAGTAGTGTCGAGATTTACAAAACTTTAGTGCGGATACTCGTGTGATGCGCCATAGTGGTGCTGGTGGTGAGGGTGGGGGAGGGGGTGCGTGCGCCGACGGTACTACCCAACGCCAACTAGCACAACCGATAGCGGCGTTCAACATTTGCATGAAAAATCACTGCGCCAAAATGTGTTGCGAATCCGCCGTCGGCGTAATGGTGTGGGATGAGCGCAAACGCCCCCAACACTCCTTGCAAAGTCAAGTGAGGTAGCGTGAGGCCGGCCCGGCTTTCGTGGAATCCGAACGCCAAGTGAAACCAGATGCAGGGGGGCTTCGGGCATGTTTGGAGTCGCGAACTCCGAACCGGAGCGTTTGCGCGCACAGCAATGCTTTGGGCATCTGGTCCATGGTGAAGCACACTAAAGAACAAGCGCGGCTGCGAAAGTGAAAGCGACCGCGCTGTGTTAATTAGTAACATGATCCAGGAATGCAGCTGGCACCCTGCGCGCCGCTGCTCGCTCCCGAGACCCACACGCCATGGCAGTGAACGTTTAGAGAAAAGGCGGGACATGCACCCGTCTTTGGCCATTTGCGTGCTTTCATTATTGAAAGCCACACGCAAAGGCCAATGGAATGTGTGGGAGTTGCCAGACCCACACGGAGAAGTCTCGGGGAAGTTTGGAGTGCTCACAAGAAGCCTCCCATAGGGCAGCGCATGCGCGCTGCGCTAGGCTCAACCTAAAAAGAGTGGAACCTAGAAGTGAACTGTTACTTTTTGTTTCTCTCAACCACCACCAAGTCAGGCCACATTTAACAGGCCCCATACATGCATTGCTGTGGAACCTCTTGAATCTGGCCCCTGTGATGTACATGCGCAGTGTTTGATGGAAATGTTATTTTAGCCAAAACATCTAGAGTGGAAACATTCAGAACCATAAACTCCAAGTCATCAGGACACTGCCACATCAAATTATTAAATATCACAATTGTTTATTATGACATCTTTATGTCTTTACAAAAGTATAACAACAATCCAACATTTAGTGAGCTCTGCTCTTCAGTATCTCAGTAATCACAATACAAAAAGTTAAAAGCACATCAGGATGATTTTTTTTTAGATAACCAACAGCCAATATGTGTTTTGCGGTGTACTTTACTGCTTCTTCAGAACTACTTTTGAATTCCCTCACAACTTAATTCGGAGATCTCAATTAAATATTCTCAAAACACTAATTTATGGATTTCTTTTTAGGGTCTGCACCTCTGGCCATTGGCAATCAGCATCCTCTTAAAATATTGCACATATTATTTTATATTTCCATAACGCTAAGTATTTCTGGTCTAATTCCTTTCAAATTCTGAATAGATAGCAAAAAGTGACTCCACAAGGTCAAATGGCACACCCAGGTCTCAATACATTATCAGTCCTCTAACAACACATATCATTACATCTAGGGGCCACAAGGTGGATAATCCATACTTCAAAACATAACAAGGGGGTCCAAATTTCAAACAGTAAACTTGTTGTGCATGCTTGTGTTTTTCTTCAGTTGGAATAAACTCACATCATATTCTATTCAGCGAAAAGATCCCTAACTTGCCTAAATGCTGAACAGAGTTTATAGCGTCTAGTGAAAAGCACATTAGGAGAAAGGTTATACTTGCATGCTCACTCTCAATAATTAGGTGTCACTCTCTTGTCAACTATAGTCACCCTCCTAACAAAGTGATTTCATAGACTTCAGTGAATTTACTCTCTTTGGAAGTTGACTTCCTAAAAAAGGGTTTATCTTAATTAACTTTAATTTTATAACAATCATAAGCATCTGACCTCACTATTGTTGTAGAGACCACCAATTATGCATCTCAGAGTGTCACTGAGGTTCCTCATGATAAACGCTTCAAAAAGAGAGGTTCTCTATTTTCTCTCTTCTACTGTCCTGATCCCCAAGTACTCCCCAGGGAAACAGTTGTTAATGCACTTTAATGCTGTTTCACCAAGAGTAGGAGTAGAAACACGTGTGAGACATGCAAGTTGTGAGTGGTTCTGAGAACAGGCAGCCAATAGCAGCGAGATCTGGAGAGATTTTGATTGTTCCAGTGCCCATCCTGGACGTGGTAGGGATATAAACCTTGCCTTTGCCCCTCCTTGCTGCTTGCAATCCAGAAGTCCTGAGGAGCAGGAGCTCCTCGTGTTGCCTCCTCAACCTAAGAATCTGCTTACCTGTTTTCCCTTCTCCAACAGGTGAGGTTCTCGGGGGTGAAGCCGCAATCACCGAAGAAACAGGAACCTTCAAATTAAAAAGGAAAGAACAAGTATTGAGAGATGAGGCTCAGTAAACTGCAGTGATTCTAAGGTAAGCAAAAAGCACTTAGTTGATATTGACCTAGTTGGGGAATCCGATATCATGGACTCGATGCTCTGCAAAACAAAAGGCAAAAGAGTATGGATTAAAGAGTGCAAATCCAGGGCAATGCAACATGCATTAATGTGTTCAAACAATAGAGATGCACATTTTTCAAAGAGAAAAGAAAACTTGAAGAGGGCAAATCTAAACGTCACCATTTGATGTTAACAATTTGACAAGTGGAACTGATGCATAACTCTTTGTAAGACTCAAGAACTATTTGTTATCACTTCAGTACCATAGTATTTGGGGCAAACATAAAGAAATGAACTAGTGTATTGCGCCAACTCAGTTTTTTGGAACATTGTTGGAGAGAGTGTCTAGGTGAAGCTAACCTAGATATTGTGTGCAGAGAGAAGGCCTCCCTGGAAAACTACAAGTAACTGTTGTAGAGGAAGTAATCGGGGTGAAAAGGGTATAGACAGACAGAGGAACTACCTGTTGAACTTTTTTGTACATACAGTGAGAAGCTCCCACCAGAAGGATACAAGTTGCCAGCGAGAATAAAGAGGGTAAACAGGGAGTGCCAGGTATGATGGGAAGTGTTTACTAGAAGGTTAGAGGAAGACTGGAGCTAAAGAGTGTTAAAGGTTAATTATCAAAGTTTCCTTGTATGCACCTATGCAGAATTCAAAGTACGAACATCATAACCAATAGCAGGACTAAATAGAGGATGTAGTCAAGTAGTTATGCGAAGTGACTAAGAGGAAGACCATCTCTAATGAAGCTGCCTCTATCTCTCCATCAATTCCCCCTTTTCTCGAATGGGGAATTCAGGCTGAAGTGTTCAACCTCTGAGCGTGGCTACCCTTCTGGGGGAGTTGGGGCTAGGCAACGAATGCTGAACACGTTTCGCTCCTTCAAGCAAGAGAAACAGGTTAGTATTTCAGTTCTTGACATCCAGTCCTATCACCTCACCTGCCCCTATCCACCTCCCTCCTAACAGCCTGTCCATGAGGTCTTTTTTCAGGGATGCGAAGGTCATCCAGCAGTTACTTGGCTTTAGTTGTATCAATTGAGTTCATTTACCACCTGCACCATGGGGTTCTCCTATTATTTTCACACCAGGTTGAAACCCAAGCACACGCCTTCAGCACGTGACTCTCAAGGTAGCGTAGGCAAAGCATACCAAGGCTGCCTCAGGTAAGAGAGATGGGCTGGGAACTCAGAACTCAGTCACCCACATAACAGCACTAAATGCATTATTGTCCAGCCAGTTGTTTTACTTTTAAATAGGAAAAGTAATTACACAAAGCTGAATACTACACGTATAGTCACAAATATGTACACAATATACTATTGGCAAAATAATATCTCAAAGAGTAATCAAAACTGGCATAAGCAACAGCATTTTAAAATGTCTCCTAAAGAGGGCCTTGCTGATAACCAAGGAATGGTTAAGCCTACAGACTTTGACAGGTTTGTGCAGAATCAATAATGAAGGCCTACTTCCTTTGGCAATACGTTTGATGTGATAAACCTACTGGCTTTACTAGAGCAATATTTACCATACATAATCAAAAGCCAGACCTATTTCCATTAATGCACTTCACCTAAAAGCAATGAACATTTCAATGGAAAAACATAATTCTGCTTCTAGAACCCATTGCTAAACAACCCCCAAAACAAAGAGTCTTACACCTGTAGGAATTTCACAGAAACTAGGCCCAAGACAGCATGAAACTATCGCCTTGCCCTTCCCAGGCATCTTATGTCTTCTTCCTGGGAGACTAAGGGCTTTCCAATTTCTTTTGGGAGCCCTTATGCATTTTTGGCAGTATCCTGGATAGATTTGGTGGGTGCCCTGATCCTTCTGACACACTGACACCAGATAAACATATTATTACAAGGGCCTCTCAGAGCCTTATGCAGTTTGCAGTTTAGCGGCTTCCTGGAGTGGTTCTGTTCCATCAAAAAATATTTTTCCCCCAGTATGGGTCTTCTAGGTAGAGCTGAGGTTCTCCGCTGGATTGTCCCAACACAACAAAGGGGACCGTGTGGCAGGCTCCTGGAGCCGGATTGTCATGATGGCTCCTCTGCCCACCCTGACTCTCTGCGCCTTGTGCTGACCAGCAGAAGCAGGCTCTTCTTGCTCTTCTCACCTGCCTGCTGCAGTGCTTTAGGTGCACTGTGGAGCACAACCAGTTGTTTTCGGTGGTCTGGTGCTCCGGGGGACCCCCACTGACACAGGCTGCTCTGTAAAGGCCAATACACAATATCTTCAGTCCCAGCAGAACACAATAGAATCAGGTTTCCCCCACCTCTAATTTTTACAAGTGATTAATGAAAGTGCGCAGCTGTGCACCACTTCCCCCGAGTATATAAAACAAATTGCTGGATGTGGTTAGGATTTTCTCGGTATGGTGGTGCCGCCTCCCCGCCCTTACCCTGGCATGAGTAGGGAACATGCAGAAAGCCTTCCATGAGCATGCTGTTCAGTGTACCCTACCTTCATCCTCAATCCACAGATTTGCATGGGGTTTTCATTTTCAGCCTTTTGCACCTGGTGGTGGGCTACAACCACTAGTATCCCTCTCCAGGGATCTCCTGACATTTTTCCTTCCTTCACAGCCAGCCTCTCCTTTTCTAGGCAGTTCCATCCTGAAGAGCACTCTGGCATCACTCTTTTCGACAGCTAATTGACCTCTTCCTTCAAGGGAGATTCAGTTTCTTCATCTGGGTTAGGACCCAAGTCCCTTGCAGGGCCTCACGCACCAGGCAGCTGAGCTGATGACTCCCCAAGGCATGCTTCTTCTCTGTGGGACACAGTTCAGCAATCCACTTTTCCATCAAGCAGTTCTTCCTTTTCTCCAGACAATTTACAGCTCTCATACCAATGGTCTTGCCCAGGTTGTGCCAATCTGGAAGGAAACCAGCAGTGAGAGATCCTGGCTCTGGTGCTCAAGTAAGTCCGATTCACCCTGCTGGGAAGATCCTTTTACTGGTCCATGAGAATACTGGCACACTACTCAGTAATTATCTGAGGTTTGCAGACCACAATGTGTATTCTACTGGCCCACTGTTGGAACCAGTTTAAGGCAGTCCCTGACATTTTAAGCATCCCTCCCACAGTGGTCCTGCCACAGCCTTTGTCCTCTAGTTTGAGCAGGAAGTAGTTGTGGGACTGGGAGAACCCAATCAGGCAGAACCAAAAGAAGAGCACAAAAGATAGAAAGGCTTTCTCTCTCAGCTATCTCTGAACTTCATGGTTTGTGCTTGCACTCACCTCTTCACGGTTGACAAGCGTGTGACTCTGACACTCCTAACTGTCAGGCGGTGCACACATTCAGAGGAAGGAAAGGCTGGCAATGAATGCTGAGTGTTGCCGCTGTTTGGAGACTTTGGGGCCGATTCCGATCTCGGTCGGAGGCGCACCCAATACCATTCGGTCGGGAAAAAGCCATGCGAATGCCTGTTTCCCGACCGATCCGTACATCATTCCGAACGAGTAAGTACGATGCGCACAACAGCATAGAATCCGGCCGAGTCGTACTCACCCAATCCAGGTCCTGTTCTCCGACCGAGGCGAATCCGGAAACGCAGAATCGAGTCGCACGGAAGGGAAAATGCAGCCCCGTCCGGCCGAACAAGTACGATGCGCTTTCCGTACGCGCCGAACCCGTCGCTACGTCCGGCACGTCAAAGCTTCCGGGAGAGGCGCACATAAGCTCCGATTCGCGCCACAACACGATCCACGGCTACGAGGCGAACACGCCAGCGACGAGGACGACGCGAAGCAACGAGAAAGACGAACGACACGAACCAACCATGAATCCCTTCGTCCCGATCCTACCAATATTCTACATTTACTACCGGAACAGGCACGGACGCGTACGGCGCAGAAGGTAAGTCAGACACCAACCACAAAAACATACAACACGTACACGACACATCACACACACACAGAGGGATGCAGAATTTACTTACACCAGCAACAGCAGCACCATAGGGGCGGGATGCCCATCACCAATGCCACATATGCACACAGGGGCCTGGATGCGCACCACCACTACCACCCCTACCCAGGGGGCTGGATGCCAACCACTACTACCACCCTTAGCCATGGGGGTGCCAGATGCCCAACACTACTACCACCCTTACCCAGGGGGGGCTGGATGCCTACCACGACTACCACCCTTAGCCAGGGGGGTGCCAGATGCCTACCACTACTACCACCCTTACCCAGGGGGGGCTGGATGCCTACCACTACTACCACCCTTAGCCAGGGGGGTGCCAGATGCCCACCACTACTACCACCCTTACCCAGGGGGTGCCACATGCCCACCACCACTACCACCCTTACCGAGGGGGTTGGATGCCTACCACTACTACCACCCTTAGCCATGGGGGTGCCAGATGCCCACCACTACTACCACCCTTACCCAGGGGGGGCTGGATGCCTACCACCAACACCACCCCCACTCATAGGATGGACAATGCATGACACAACCAGCACACCACAACCTAGGGAATGCAAGAAAAAGACATCCCCCCAACACCATGACAAGCGTGTGTAGACTGTGTCAAATGCCTACAACACTGAACATGAACTTGAACATACAATGTGACCCCCTATCACATGTGCCACACATATATGTGTGTGGCCCCCACAATGCAAGCAGGCCATGACCATTGTGGCAATGGGGTCCAAACCCCCATCATCACAGTGACCAAAAGGTAAGTGTGGGGTCCATAGCTAAAGCACATTTTGAACATTGTGGCAATGGGGTCCAAACCCCCATCATCACAGTGACCAAAATGTAAGTGTGAGGTCCATAGCTGAAGCACATTTTGAACATTGTGGCAATGGTGTCCAAACCCCCATCATCACAGTGACCAAAAGGTAAGTGTGGGGTCCATACCTGAGGCACATTTTGAACATTGTGGCAATGGGGTCCAAACCCCCATCATCACAGTGACCAAAAGGTAAGTGTGGGGTCCATAGCTGAAGCACATTTTGAACATTGTGGCAATGGGGTCCAAACCCCCATCATCACAGTGACCAAAAGGTAAGTGTGGGGTCCATACCTGAAGCACATTTTGAACATTGTGGCAATGGGGTCCAAACCCCCATCATCACAGTGACCAAAAGGTAAGTGTGGGGTCCATAGCTGAAGCACATTTTGAACATTGTGGCAATGGGGTCCAAACCCCCATCATCACAGTGACCAAAAGGTAAGTGTGGGGTCCATAGCTGAAGCACATTTTGAACATTGTGGCAATGGGGTCCAAACCCCCATCATCACAGTGACCAAAATGTAAGTGTGGGGTCCATAGCTGAAGCACATTTTGAACATTGCGGCAATGGGGTCCAAACCCCCATCATCACAGTGACCAAAAGGTAAGTGTGGGGTCCATAGCTGAAGCACATTTTGAACATTGTGGCAATGGGGTCCAAACCCCCATCATCACAGTGACCAAAATGTAAGTGTCGACAAAGAAAAAGCTGCAACTGCCAAACTGCATGGATGATTCCTGGTCACAGAACATAAAACACATCAGTGGCAAAGTAGTGCATGTGTCCCATTGCAACATAGATTGGGGGAGGCAAATACTGCAGTGCAAATAAGACATACCTTTGGCCATGTGCAGACAAACAACACCCATGGGGGCTGACACTGTCAACATTCATCAATGACACAATGACAGAAGTGACCATCAGAATGCAGACCCACATATTTGCACCAATGGGCACACAAATGCAGATACCCTGTGGAGACTGTAGATGTGAGGTGAACAGATACCATACCATGGCAGCAATGGGACACACAAACCATGATCATTGTGCTGACTGATGACCTAGGAGTCCCAGGGACAGCAGGGGAAACCCACCAAACAACATACAGCCAATGGCACACCTAAGATATGCCAATGCAGTGGTGCAGATGCACAAACACAAACAGGCAGACCCACACTGCACATCAAACACAACAGGCGAGGGGGTGCCAGTGTCCCCAGGCAACCACACAACACATGAGGAGGCCTGAATACCAATTATACAGATGTGCATACAGTGCCACACAAAGGTAACTCATGGATCCAAATCCCCTATGTGGGCAATCAGGCATTGTCAGATGAGAGGGAGCACAAATCACACATGTCACACAGGCACGTAGGAACAGCAACTGACACAGTAAGACACAGACACACCACAGCACTACCCCCAGGGCCCCCACAATGTGGTGACCCTGGGCTGCATTACAATCCCACTGTGATGACAAAGCTAAATGTCGTTCACACTGTGAACCACAGTCATGTGTCCTGAGCAACAAACTACCATCACACCTACACAAGCACAAATCAATCAGCACGGCCAGTAAGCCAAGGCCAACATGGAGGCAGGGGTCTAGCCGGGCAACAACTCTCATCTGCACACACTCAACACCACACACCTCGACCTCCAACAATGTGCAGCAGTGAAGCACACAAGCACTGGTGACATTGCACATGCACCCATGACAATCCCAGGGTGGTGGGTGGGAACCAAGGTGCAGAAACACATCACACATGGCCACTCAACAAGACTCCTGAATGTCTGACATACTGCACACTACGCTGTACATGGACATGAAGGCAATACCACACCAACCAATGGGATCCCAGCCACAGTCACACACCAATGAAGAAGCCAAGGACACCCACAAAGAACACACATAGACAACTACCAACATTGCAGCCCGGGACCTGAGGAGTGCCAGCAGTCACACACACAACGTATCACAATCACTGAAAGATAACACAAACTGGAAATCACATGACAGGTGTAAACAACAAGTGCCAAGGGGAATCCTGACTGTGACCCATCTGCGTCTGCACACAAACTCAGCCCTGACAGCAAACACACCTATGGGTGACACCCTGATGACCAGTAATGTGCCTTGCACCCACATCACAGAGAATCCAGGGAGAAGACTTGGGGGTACATAGGTCAACTCAGCAAGCATCACAAACAGGTACAACACTAGGGATCCCAGCATGCACAGCTAAACGGAAGTGAACACACAGACATGCTCATATAACACACACCTTGGGCGCAGGCAATGTCACAGGAGTACACACTGCCATGAGGGGACTCCACTCCTGTGTGAGGAAAGCTGTGCCATATGTTGCCACAGTAGGGCTCCATCATGTCAGCTGAGCACTTGGTCACACACTCAACAATTAGCACCAAATGAATGCTCGCGACACATCAGCCTGGTCATGGGAGTGCCAACAAAATCATCAGCACTGATCCAACACACTTGTATAGCAATGTTGCACTGACAACACAGATGAGTCCTTCCCCATTGATGCCCAAACCTGCATGTCCAGTGGAGATGGCCACACGGTCAGGCTAGTAAACAAATTGAACAATGGCAGGCACAACAGATGTGCAGGGGTGGAAGCCACAGATGTGAAATTGCTAATGTAAGTAGGAAATCCCATTGCCAAATATTGAACACATGACACCCTCAGATGCTGCTAAGGATGACATGGATACACCACAGGATAGGACACATTCCCCCTGGACCACATGTGTTCCTGCACAGTAACACTTCATTATCATGAGACCAAATATCACCATCACTGCAGCAAGGGCACGGTTAGCATCATCAACATCATGTACATCAGAATCAAAACCACTAGAGAACAGAAAGTTGCTTTATTCAGCATTTGGGTGAGAGAAGTGAAAGAAAATATATAACAAAGGCCAATGGCCAGTCCATCAAGTAAGTCAATACAGGGTGACAGTGGCAGATGTCACCCTACGCATGCCTGCACTGCACAAAACCAGGGACAATCCACTAGGAGGGGCAACCGGGGGGGCAGGCCAGGCACCGCAGGGACAGGATCAGGGCTCACCAGGAGGAGGCAGGGAAGGGGTGGTGGGTGCTGGAGAGCCACTGACAACTGCAGTGGAGGTGTCTGACATGGTGTGTGCCGGCACAACTGGGGGCATGACTCAGATGTTGTGGGTGCTGGCACGACTGCAGTGGACCCTGCAGATGGAGTGGACAGGTCCGCCACTGCAGTGCCCAAGTCAGATAGGGTGGTAGTGGACTCCACTGCAGTGCCTACCACCAGGGGAGGAGAATGGGGAACAGGCAAGGTGGGCTGGACAGAGGGGAGGACACCCTCACCACATCAGTGGCACAGACAAGCGCAGCGGGGGTGTGGTGCCGGGAGAGCAAGTGGCAGGGGGAGAAGGCCGGATCCTCTTGGGGATGGTATATCTGTGGGTGGGGGAACCTGGGGCAGGGTGTGGTGGGGGCACCTGTGGAGTGGGGGCCTGAGGGATGGAGGAAGGAGACCTGGTGCCTGAGCTGCAGGGCGGCGGCGGGGTCTTGCTCTTACGACTCCGGGGGACTTGCAGGTGGGGGCCTCAGTCTGTCTGCGCCTGGGGGAGGGTGTCCGGAGGCGAGGGCACTCTGCTCCGTGTGGGTGGGCTTCCTCTTCCCCCTGAATGCTGTATCAGCTGGATCGGAGGGGAAGAGGCCGAGGTCACTGAGGAAGAGCCGCTGGGTCTTTGGGGTTGCAGGTGAGGCAAGGGAGGGTGCTTTGGAGGGAGAGGCAACTGAGGACTGCGCAGTGCTTGTGGATGCGTGTGTGTGTTCTAGGGCCCCATCCCCTGTGAGTCTGGTTTCAGTCCCCTGACTGTGCGTGCGTGTGCGTTTTGTTTGTGGCGTGTGTGTCTGTGTGCTGGACGTGTGTGTGCTGGTGTGTGCCTGTGCCGGTGTGTGTGTGCTTGGGACGGGTAAGGTGCTGGGGAGTGTGGATGGAGCAGAGGCAGGAGGGGTGAGGGACTGTCTGAGGAGGGACACTGCTGCCATCAGGGAGGAGTCCATGGACCTATTGCCCCTCTGTAGGTCAGACATGCCCGATGAGATGCCCTCCATGAACGACACCAGCTGAGTCAACAGAGCGGTGTGCGCATGGAGGACACTCAGCATGGCTGTCTGCCCTACATGGAGCTGGCAAAGGAGGTACACAGACTCCTCACTCAGGGCAGCAGGGGACACAGGGGCAGGGGGTGCGGTGCCTGGCCCAAAGGAGACACGCTCCCGAACATGGGAGCCTCCACGGACCTGGGGAATGGGAGCCGATGGGAGGGCGGTGGTGGTGCTGGTGGTGGCGGGGACAGCAACACTAGCTGGGGTGTGGTGGCTGCTGACACCCGCCTCCATAAGGGAGTCATCCTCCGAGCCGCTGTGGTCCTCAGCTGAGGTGGATGCTGCTGAGGACTCCTTGGTGTGGCTCCCCTCGCCCTCCGTGCCACTGGGTTCCTCCGACCACTCCTCGGCTGCTGACCCAGTCTGGCTCTCCGGCTCCTCCTGGTCCGTGGAGCTGTCCCCTTCCGTGGCCGTGGATGTATCTGCAAACAATGGGGAAACAGACAGACATCAGTCACCTGCACCAAACGCACACACCACTGTGAGCACAGCACATTACAGAGCAAGCCCTGGCATCATTAGTTGAACATTGCTAAAAGTGCCCTAACTGAACAGGAGAAGCCAATTGTCAGTCTGATGCCAACCATGGCACTCACATCCCACATGGCCTTGCACCCATCTGTCTGGTGTCTGTTGGATAGCAACACCCCAGTGTGGACACATGCACCCACACAGTAGTTGGACAGTGCAGAGGACACGGTGTAGCATGTGGACATGCACACATCACAACTCTTGCCACTGAGTCAGTACAGGTTTCCGGATGAAAGGGATGCCCAGAGTCAAATAGGAAATGCATGTGATGCATACCAGCGACAGACACCATGATGCACCCATGTCCTGAGAGCCATCGCCACAATGGTGTGCATGTAGCACATGTCACTCCCCTGCAGGATCACCAATAAGTAGACACATGCCATGGCGGAGGCATGACTGCTAAGTCATACATCTCTGTCTCAGTGATGTATGACTTGGCAGCCAGACAACAACACTCTGCACTGTGTCACAATAGTAGGTCATGGGGAATGCAAGTCCTGGAGCTGCACAAGTGCACATGTACATCCCCCACACAACACATCATCTTAACCCTCATCTGTCCAGGTCATACCGATTGGACATATGGGAGACCTGTGACACTACCCTCTGAACCTGAGCCCCTCACAATCTGCTGTGAATGGGAAACAGCTGCCTGAACTTCACATTCGCATACCCCAGTCTGCACGGGCAGCTGATCAAACACCTATGTGACACACAAGTATCGTCTCCTATGGTCACATCTCCAGTGGCATGCTGAGCCCCTACCGAGAAACACCCCAGCAGTCCTGGCAACAAATCCACAGCACACTGACACAGAGGCAGACACCTGAGGGGTCAAATCACTGCGCACAACGTGTCAGCTGATACCCGGGAGTGGGAGTACAGGTGTATTGGATGGGCTGGAGTAGGCATGACTGTCCTGCCCCACATGAATGAGGGATGAGCCCTGGACAGTGGATAGCTGGCTATGTATGTGTGACACACATAATCTGCACACTCCTGGGGCCCAAACATTGTTCCCACCCGCTGCATGGGTGTGTGCCAGATACCCCAGGCACATGTGGTGGCTCAGCTCAGCAAGTGGACCGCATATCAAAGCAACACGCAGATTACATGTCCGAACACAGGCATTGTGTGAATAATGGACCCACCCATGATGCCCACAACAGAGTTAGGTAAACAGATGCTGTCCCCCACCTTGAGTGAAGCAAACTGCAAGGACACAGTCCCAAGTGACACAATTCCCTGAATGTAAGGGCCACACCTGGGTATCAGATGAGGAGTGGGCAGTGCACAATAGAGGGACATGGCTCCTGGACAACATGACTGCTGTACTGTGGCAGTTTAACCAGGCCAGAGGAGGGCACATAGCATGTAATACAGAGTTCACAGTGCAGTCTTTGACTCACCCCCTCCTTGCTGCTGTCTTGCCTTCAGCTGCCCATCCAGGTCTGGAAACACCACCGCCAGGATCTGGAGCATGTGGGGGGTCAGGGTCCGTGTTCCGCCCCTCCTGCGAGGAGGCGACAGCTTCAGCTGGACCCGTGCAATCCTCCGGGTCCAGCCCCGAAGGTCCTGCCACCTCTTCTGGCAGTTGCGGATCCGGCGTTTGTAGACCCCCACGGACCGGACAGCCCGGACGATGTCCTTCCAGATCTCCTGCTTCCGATGGGCATTAACATGTGAGGATGACAAAGTGAAAAGGCCATTACTACACATGCAACATATCCGTGCATGACACAGTTGTACATACATGTCTCAATCACAGGGGCACATGATGTACACAGCCAGTGCAACGCTGCCCATGGACAGTTTGCCAGAAGTCACTACATGGTATCATTGCATGGGAAGTAAAACCTTGTTCAAATGCACTGTCACTGCACCATACCTGTCCAGTGCATGTCACTACACACTATGGGGGTGACAACTACTCAGTGAGCCTGCTAGCCAGTGGCGTGCAGACTTTCAGCCTTGCTAGTCAGACAAAATGCACATTCAGAAAGGCAGTGCACAGAACACTCACCTGCTCCCCTGGTGTCCCATACAGCTTGCTGTACTGTGGAAGTAGGCTGTCCAGCAGGGCCTGGTTCTCCTCAAGGCTGAAGGCTGGGGCTCTCTCCACAGTACGTGCCATTGCAGGGTCCAGAGGGGGCAGAGACAGCAGCAGTGCAGTGGCAGATGTCGTCCTGGAGCATGTAGTGCAGGCAAGTGAGCTCTCAGGGGAACAGCCAGCAATATATATGTGCTGCAGAGGCAGATACTGTCCCATGTGTCCAAAGTGATAGGTCCAAGTCGTTTGCATCTTCTGAATCTGGCCAATCCATGGAATAGCAGCACCAATACACGCCCACAGCATCCTTCAAATCTTCAACTTCATGACATACATGATTTTGCAACATTGTTGTGGGTGACCAACTGAATTTCCAGCAACCGACTCGTTCGAATTTCGAAAACGCGTCCGTTGCCAGGCTAGGCCATTGACAATGGGTGCGCACCAATCGGTCCATTGCGGTTCAACGCGTACAGGGGTACAACGCGTACCCGCACACATTGAATGCAATGGGCCGGCCGGGTGCACCGATCGGTCCATTGCTGTTCAACGCGTACAGGGGTACAACGCGTACCCGCACACATTGAATGCAATGGGCCGGCCGGGTGCACCGATCGGTCCATTGCTGTTCAACGCATACAGGGGTACAACGCGTACCCGCACACATTGAATGCAATGGGACGGCCGGGCACACCGATCGGTCCATTGCGGTACAACGCGTACAGGGGTACAACGCGTACCCGCACACATTGAATGCAATGGGCCGGCCGGGTGCACCGATCGGTCCATTGCTGTTCAACGCGTACAGGGGTACAACGCGTACCCGCACACATTGAATGCAATGGGCCGGCCGGGTGCACCGATCGGTCCATTGCTGTTCAACGCGTACAGGGTTACAACGCGTACCCGCACACATTGAATGCAATGGGCCGGCCGGGTGCACCGATCGGTCCATTGCTGTTCAACGTGTACAGGGTACAACGCGTACCGCGCACATTGAATGCAATGGGCCGGCCGGGCACACCGATCGGTCCATTGCGGAACAACGCGTACAGGGGTACAACGCGTACCCGCACACATTGAATGCAATGGGCCGGCCGGGCGCACCGATCGGTCCATTGCGGTACAACGCGTACAGGGGTACAACGCGTACCCGCACACATTGAATGCAATGGGCCGGCCGGGTGCACCGATCGGTCCAATGCTGTTCAACGCGTACAGGGGTACAACGCGTACCCGCACACATTGAATGCAATGGGCCGGACGGGTGCACCGATCGGTCCATTGCTGTTCAACGCGTACAGGGGTACAACGCGTACCCGCACACATTGAATGCAATGGGCCGGCCGGGTGCACCGATCGGTCCATTGCTGTTCAACGCGTACAGGGGTACAACGCGTACCCGCACACATTGAATGCAATGGGCCGGCCGGGCACACCGATCGGTCCATTGCGGTACAACGCGTACAGGGGTACAACACGTACCCGCACACATTGAATGCAATGGGCCGGCCGGGGGCACCAATCGGTCCATTGCTGTTCAACGCGTACAGGGGTACAACGCGTACCCGCACACATTCAATGCAATGAGCCGGCCGGGTGCACAGATCGGTCCATTGCTGTTCAACGCGTACAGGGGTACAACGCGTACCCGCACACATTGAATGCAATGGGCCGGCCGGGTGCACCGATCGGTCCATTGCTGTTCAACGCGTACAGGGGTACAACGCGTACCGCACACATTGAATGCAATGGGCCGGCCGGGCACACCGATCGGTCCATTGCGGTACAACGCGTACAGGGGTACAACGCGTACCCGCACACATTGAATGCAATGGGCCGGCGGCACCGATCGGTCCATTGCGGTACAACGCGTACAGGGGTACAACGCGTACCCGCACACATTAAATGCAATGGGCCGGCCGGGTGCACCGATCGGTCCATTGCTGTTCAACGCATCCCTGTACAAGTGACTGGCATATGTCACCATGCCTGTCTCAGATGAACATATGCCAGCCACAGATAGCTCCCAGGGAGTGAGGGGCACACCTACAACACCACAGCCTGTCCAAACTGTATCATAAGGCATGTAAGGCTGCATTTCCTATTGTGTGTATGTTGGTGTACATGTTGTCCTGTGGGTGTCACCTGGGGGCAGCCACCCCCAGGCTGTGCACGTGTTCATGGGGACAGGATCCTGGGTGTTACGTGTACATGACCACTGTGATGTGCAACTGTTCATATCTGTGCATGTGCCATGGTCACATTTCACGGTGGTGTATGTGTATGTCATGTCACATACCCCGTGAGTCCCATGTGGGACGGTATGTTTGAGCCAGGGTGTCCCAGTGGCACAATAGTGATGGTCCTCCACAGTCTGTGTGCATGTAGTGTTTACAATATCTCTGATTTCATGTGCACAATGGGAGACAGTCTCCACATCCACGTTGTGTGTGCATGGACTTTGATGTTGTGCGTGTGTGTGTCACGAACGTCCATGTCTGTCCTGCAGAGGCAAGTGGAACCACTACCTGTGGGGGTCATGGTTGTTTTGCTGTGGTGTATACATGATACTCCATGTAATGCCAGTGTCCATGTGGCAATACAGGCTCCCTGGGAATGTACCTGTCGTTGAGCTGTGATGCCTGGGGCACATCTGTCCTCACATGTCACTGTGGGGGGTGATTGTGACATGGCAGCAGGAGATGGGAACTGTGACACGGCCTCATGATATCCAATGGGCCAACCTGGGACTTATTGATGCCACTTGTTGAACCGTGATGACAGATGTTGGCCATGTATGTACCATACATGTCCTTACGGAACTGCACACTTCATGTAGTTGTGCCTCATAATGATGTATGATGTGATATTGAGTGTGTTCAATGCCACATATGTGGGGTGACTGACAATCTTGCTTTCTTCTCCTCTGCACTGCAGGGCTCCTGCTGTCCATAGACCATTCCCAGACCTGGCAACGATGGTGGAACGGGACAGCATCCGACGGTACCGCTTCACCAGGCAGCTGATTGAGGATTTGGCAGTGCAGTTGGCCCCACATTTGCAGCCTGGCCGGCCGTATCCTACAGCACTGACCCCCAAGGTGAAGGTGATGGCAGCCCTACACTTCTTTGCCACCGGTACCTTCCAACATACTGTGGCGACTGCTGGTGGGATGTCACAGACCATGTTGAGCCGTGTGCTCCGCGATGTTTTGGAGGCAATGTTGCTATACCTGAACCGGTACATCTATTTCCCTAGACTGCAACGACTCACTGACGTGAAGAGTGACTTCTATGCCCTGGGGAGGATGCCGCATGTCATTGGCTCCATTGATGGGACACATGTGGCTTTGGTACCACCACAGGCCCAGGAGCAGGCCTACCGTAACCGCAAGCACTACCACTCGGTCAATGCACTGGTGGTGTGTCTTGCAGATATGACCATCTCACACGTGTGTGCCCGTTTCCCTGGTTCAGCATACGATGCCTTTGTGATGAGGAGTAGTCGCATCCCCAGGATGATGGCACAGATGCAGAACCAGCGTGCCTGGCTTGTCGGTGTGTACTGACTTTGTGCCATTGTGTGTGATCTGATCTGTAGTATTCCGCCCACTTTTCCAAGTCAGCTAATGTGTACTTGTCTGTCCGTAGGTGACTCGGGATACCCCAACATGCCGTGGTTGCTGTAACCCCTCAGGAACCCTGTGACACCAGCCCAGATGCGCTACAATGAGGCACATGGTCGGACCAGGAGAGTGATTGAGCGGACATTTGATCTCCTGAAGAGCCGCTTCCGCTGCCTCGACAAGACAGGAGGGTCCCTCCCATATGCCCCAGCGAAGGTGTGCAAGATTATCATCGTCTGCTGCATGCTCCACAACCTGGCAGTGCGGAAGGAGTTGCCTCTCATCCAGGATGACAATGACCAAAATCCGCCACCTGTGGAGGATCCTGGCCTGGACCACGATGCCAGTGATGATGATGATGATGGTGATGTCTGCACACAGCTCATCACCAACTTCTTTAGCTGAATGTGAGTATCCTGAGGTGTCATGTCAATGATGTGAGTTGGCATGATATGTGTAGGTGGTGCTCTGGTGCTGTTGGAGTGTGTCCATGGGCTACTTGACTGGATGTGTGTAGCGATGTGTGCTTACAGGTGGTCTGTACTCCCCAACAGTGTTGACATGCTAACTTGGTTCTGGGTGGGTATCTTGTAACATGTATTGTGCATGAGTTTTGCTGTTCTGTCCTGTTCTCCATTGCTTTTGACTGTGTGTCATTTCTGTCCTTCACAGGGTACTTTCAGATTCGTTTGGTCAACTGTGTCCACCGATGACGTGATTGTACTTCCAGGGTGGTAGCTGTTGTGTCCCTACTGGTGATGTGCGCCACACCCATGGACTTCCTTCCTTCTACAGTTGTTGACTGTGTGCCCGCTGCCAGGTGGGATTACCTTGCATCTGTAGTGGTTACGACATGTTGCAACTGTGTAATAAACCTGTGCTTCACTTTGTGATGTGCGTTGTCTGTGGTCACACATTTGACTGCCATTTGCTTACTGCACCTGTGGGTTACTTGACTACAACTGGGAATAGGTGTGGTGTCTGTGCATTGCACCGTCTTTCCTGGCAACATCATTGTAGGCAATGAGTCAGATGGCCTAGGTGTGTATGTGTTGTGTAGCCCTGGTGGTGTGTCTCCCTCATATGTGTCACGTTGCCATTACTCACATGCCTGTGTTGTACTTGCTGTTGCAGTTCGCATACACAGTGTAATTTTGCAGTTCATCATCCCCATGACAGCACCCACGTTGGAATCACAACAGATGCAAGTATGGTGTATTAGTGTGTTTATTGTGATACATTTGTGTGAATAGTGCATAGGATGGTTAGTGCTGTACATTTATATTGCAATCAGAAGTTCCTAGATGAATTGAAAGTCCTGGTAGACAAAATCCCCAGTATCGGGGCCACAGTTGTCTGAGACATTGGTCCAACTTGTACTCCCCATGTCATGTGTGGGAGTTGTGTTGCCGTCAACAGGGGGAACAGTTTGTGCACAAAGGTGAACATCCAGAACAGGTTCAGGCTTCCTGGGGGTTGCACTTGGCCATCGGCCTCTCATTTGCCCCTCCTCGGACGACCCCTCTTCTTTGGGGGGCCCTCAAGTACAGGCTGCTGCGGTGCAGGGGACTCTCCGCCAGAGTCATCCTCCCTCCCTGTGGCAGTTGCAGTTGTTTCAGCACCAGATGTTGTTGGCACACAGGGAGGTGTAGACTGGTTGCTGTTCATCTGGCGGAGGCATTGTAATATGTCCCTATGCACCGCCGTCATCTCTTGCAGTGTGTCCCACTTGGACTCCACGCGGGACATGTGTGAGTCCAAGCGGGCATGATGGGCAGCCTGCTGCTGTTTCATGTCTCTGAGGAGCCCCACTACCTGGCTGAGATCTCCAGTGCTGGACTGGTACGCATCGGCTATGCGTGCCAGTTGTGGGTCATCATGCACACCAGACACCTCTGCAAGCAGCGACCTCTGTCTCCCACCCCTCCCACCACCCCTGCCGACATGTGCAGTGCGTGCAGTGGCACGCACAGATGACCCTGGTCCCCCTTGGGGGTTGGTGGTGGTGGTGGTGTCCATGGCCCCACGTTGGTCCAGGGTCCCTGTGCTGGTGGTGCTCCTTGTTCTGTCCATGTCGGCAGGGATGGTATTTGTGGTGACAGTCGTTGGAGGGGTGGGTGCAGGGGTGCAGCTGGTGGTCCTGCTGGTGCTGCATGTTGACTTGCACCGGAGGTGCCAGGTTGGTCTTCTTCATCCGAGGAGGGCAGAGGCTGTACGACACCAGTGAGCTCCGTATCCTCTTGAGCCTGGGACTGGGACTCCTCAGCGTCTGCTGCTGTGTCCCCATCATCACCTGTTTTTGGGAGACACACACAATGTATGTTATGTTTCTGCAGGCATCAATGGTTGACACACCTGACAGTTGTGACTGTGCCTCTGGGTGCGGGCCTGTACATTGCATTGTCCTAAGTTGTCACAGTCAGGGGTTGATATTGGTGTAGCACATTGTCCTGCATTATTTGGGCATTTCTATGTATTTGTTGGGGTGTGAACATGGTCTGCATTGGTTGTATTTGGTTGACAGCCGGCCCTCCTTCCCACCCAGCCAGTCAGTTATCCCACCATGGACTGTGCTTGCATTGCAGGGAGTGAAAGTTGTCTTTCAGGATGTCAGTCAGTGGTGTCCTGCTGTTGGTTGTTGCACAGTTGCCAGCAGGCCCTTGTGCTCCCCACAGCAGTAGCCAGTGTCAGCCATCTTGTGAGTCCTTTTCCACTCCCTGTGATGTGAGCATGGTTGTGGGTGGTGTTGATGGGCCAGTTGTGAGGCTGAGCAATATCTGTGCCTACTACTCACATCATGCTATTGCCTCCACCCCCCTTCCCAGCATGCCCATCCTTCCTTCCTTTTGACTCTGCTTCCCTGTGGGATGGGCTGCCTGTGCTGGCAGGATGGCTGGGAGTGTTGTCCTGGCAGTTGTTTGGCTAAAAGTCCCAAGAGTGTCCCTGTGCTTCACACAACATAACCCAGGGTGGAGGTTCTTTGTGGGATCTTGAGTTAGGATGTGAGGCATTGCATTCTCCCAGGTGGGTTATGTGGAGTTTGTGTTGAGGGGGTGTGTGAGGGGAGGTGCTTGTGACTATGGTCAGTGCTGCAAGTCCTCCTTCCCACCCAGCCAGATATCCCACCATGGAACGTGCTTGCATTGCAGGGAGTGGAAGTTGTCTTTCAGGATGTCAGTCAGTGGTGTCCTGCTGTTGGTTGTTGCACAGTTGCCAGCGGGGCCTTGTGCTCCCCACAGCGGTTGCCAGTGTCAGCCATCTTGTCAGTTGTTTTCCACTCCCTGTGATGTGAGCATGGTTCAGGGTGGTGTTGATGGGCCAGTTGTGGGGGTGAGCTATGTCTGTGACTATGACTCCCATCATGCTATTGCCTCCACCCCACTTCCCAGCATTCCCATACTTACTTGCTTTTGTGGGGAGTTCAGTGTGTGTGGGTGTGAGAGCAATGGCAAGATGGCTGACAGTGGTGTCCTGCTGTTGGTTGGTGTGCAGTTCCCAGCATGCCCTTGTGCTCCCCACGACACAGCAACAGTGTCAGACATCTTTGATGGGCCTTTCCACTCTCTGTGGGATGTGCATGCGTGAGTGTGAGCTTGCTGGGCCATGTGGTGGGGGATGTTGAGCTGTGACTACGACTCCCATCATGCTATTGCCTCCACCCCCTTCCCAGCATGGCCATCCTTCCTTCCTTTTGACTCTGCTTCCCTGTGGGGTGGGCTGCCTGTGCTGACAGGATGGCTGGGAGTGTTGTCCTGGCAGTTGTTTGGCTAAAAGTCCCAAGAGTGTCCCTGTGCTTCACACAACATAACCCAGGGTGGAGGTTCTTTGTGGGATCTTGAGTTAGGATGTGAGGCATTGCATTCTCCCAGGTGGGTTATGTGGAGTTTGTGTTGAGGGGGTGTGTGAGGGGAGGTGCTTGTGACTATGGTCAGTGCTGCAAGTCCTCCTTCCCACCCAGCCAGATATCCCACCATGGAACGTGCTTGCATTGCAGGGAGTGGAAGTTGTCTTTCAGGATGTCAGTCAGTGGTGTCCTGCTGTTTGTTGGTGCACAGTTGCCAGCAGGGCCTTGTGCTCCCCACAGCAGTAGCCAGTGTCAGCCATCTTGTCAGTCCTTATCCACTCCCTGTGATGTGAGCATGGTTCAGAGTGGTGTTGATGGGCCACTTGTGAGGGTGAGCAGTATCTGTGACTCCAACTCCCATCATGCTATTGCCTACACCCCCTTCCCAGCATGCCCGTACTTCCTTCCTTTGGACTCTGCTTCCCTGTGGGGTAGTGTGCCTGTGCTGACAGGAAGGCTGACAGTGTTGTCCTTGCGTTTGTTTGGCTACAAGTCCCAGGTGTGTCCCTGTGCTTCACACAGCATTACCCAGGGTGGTGGTTCTTTGTGGGATCTTCATTTGGTATGTGAGGCATTGCATTCTCCCAGGTGGGTTATGTGGAGTTTGTGTTGAGGGTGTGTGTGAGGTGAGCTGCTTATAACTATGGTCAGTGCTGTGAGTCCTCCTTCCCAGCTAGCCAGATATCCCACCATGGGACGTGCTTGCATTGCAGGGAGTGGAAGTTGTCTTTCAGGATGTCAGTCAGTGGTGTCCTGCTGTTGGTTGTTGCACAGTTGCCAGCAGGGCCTTGTGTTCCCACAGCAGTAGCCAGTGTCAGCCATCTTGTGAGTCCTTTTCCACTCCCTGTGATGTGAGCATGGTTGTCAGTGGTGTTGATGGGCCAGTTGTGAGGCTGAGCAATATCTGTGCCTACTACTCCCATCATGCTATTGCCTCCACCCCACTTCCCAGCATGCCCATACTTCCTTCCTTTTGACTCTGCTTCCCTGTGGGGTGGGCTGCCTGTGCTGACAGGATGGCTGGGAGTGTTGTCCTGGCAGTTGTTTGGCTAAAAGTCCCAAGAGTGTCCCTGTGCTTCACACAACATAACCCAGGGTGGTGGTTCTTTGTGGGATCTTGAGTTAGGATGTGAGGCATTGCATTCTCCCAGGTGGGTTCTGTGGAGTTTGTGTTGAGGGGGTGTGTGAGGGGAGGTGCTTGTGACTATGGTCAGTGCTGCGAGTCCTCCTTCCCACCCAGCCAGATATCCCACCATGGAACGTGCTTCCATTGCAGGCAGTGGAAGTTGTCTCTCAGGATGTCAGTCAGTGGTGTCCTGCTGTTTGTTGGTGCACAGTTGCCAGCAGGGCCTTGTGCTCCCCACAGCAGTAGCCAGTGTCAGCCATCTTGTCAGTCCTTATCCACTCCCTGTGATGTGAGCATGGTTCAGAGTGGTGTTGATGGGCCACTTGTGAGGGTGAGCAGTATCTGTGACTCCAACTCCCATCAGTCTATTGCCTACACCCCCTTCCCAGCATGCCCGTACTTCCTTCCTTTGGACTCTGCTTCCCTGTGGGGTAGTGTGCCTGTGCTGACAGGAAGGCTGACAGTGTTGTCCTTGCGTTTGTTTGGCTACAAGTCCCAGGTGTGTCCCTGTGCTTCACACAGCATTACCCAGGGTGGTGGTTCTTTGTGGGATCTTCATTTGGTATGTGAGGCATTGCATTCTCCCAGGTGGGTTATGTGGAGTTTGTGTTGAGGGTGTGTGTGAGGTGGGCTGCTTATAACTATGGTCAGTGCTGTGAGTCCTCCTTCCCAGCTAGCCAGATATCCCACCATGGGACGTGCTTGCATTGCAGGGAGTGGAAGTTGTCTTTCAGGATGTCAGTCAGTGGTGTCCTGCTGTTGGTTGTTGCACAGTTGCCAGCAGGGCCTTGTGCTCCCCACAGCAGTAGCCAGTGTCAGCCATCTTTTGAGTCCTTTTCCACTCCCTGTGATGTGAGCATGGTTGTCAGTGGTGTTGATGGGCCAGTTGTGAGGCTGAGCAATATCTGTGCCTACTACTCCCATCATGCTATTGCCTCCACCCCACTTCCCAGCATTCCCATACTTCCTTCCTTTTGACTCTGCTTCCCTGTGGGGTGGGCTGCCTGTGCTGACAGGATGGCTGGGAGTGTTGTCCTGGCAGTTGTTTGGCTAAAAGTCCCAAGAGTGTCCCTGTGCTTCACACAACATAACCCAGGGTGGTGGTTCTTTGTGGGATCTTGAGTTAGGATGTGAGGCATTGCATTCTCCCAGGTGGGTTCTGTGGAGTTTGTGTTGAGGGGGTGTGTGAGGGGAGGTGCTTGTGACTATGGTCAGTGCTGCGAGTCCTCCTTCCCACCCAGCCAGATATCCCACCATGGAACATGCTTCCATTGCAGGGAGTGGAAGTTGTCTCTCAGGATGTGAGTCAGTGGTGTCCTGCTGTTGGTTGTTGCACAGTTGCCAGCAGGGCCTTTTGCTCCCCACAGCAGTAGCCAGTGTCAGCCATCTTGTGAGTCCTTTTCCACTCCCTGTGATGTGCGCATGGTTCATGGTGGTGTTGATGGGACAGTTGTGGGGGGTGAGCAATATCTGTGACTACGACTCCCATGATGCTATTGGCTACACTGACTTGCCCAGCATACACAGAATTCCTTTCTTTCAGTGGTCTTCACTGTGTGTTGGTGTTGTAGTGGTGGCTACATGTCTGGATGTGTTTGTTAGTTATATTTGTGCCACTGCCTAGCTGTAGTTGTAGTTGTGTTTGTATATGTGATGACACGGTTAAATGTAACTTTGAGATGGCATGTGTTGTGTTTATCTGACTGACATACACATTTTGGGATGATTCTGTTCCGGTTGCTGTGTAATTGCTAAGAGTGCATGGTTTGACTCTCCCCTTGACAGTGATGTGTGTGTGTATTGTGGCAGAATATTGTGAACATTTGTTGTGTACTCACCAGGCTCTGGGATGTTTTCTAGTCCATAGACGCTCACTGGCGGAAGGATGGCCCGCACCTTCTCCTCCCAGGGCCTGAGGTATACTGGCTTGGCAGGAGGGCCACTGCCGGTGTATTGGCTCAGGAGGTAGTCCTTCTTCAGCAGCTCCCGTACCCTCCTGCGCACGTCATACCACCTGTTCTGGATGTCAGTCTTTGTGCGCAGACATGGTGATTGTGCGTTCACCCTGTTGATGATCCTCTCCCACATCTTTGTTTTCTGGGAGATGGGTGTCTGTTGGACCAGTGTGCCAAACAGCTGTGGCTCTACCCTGAGGATCTCGTCTACCAGGACTTCCAATTCACAATCTAGGAACTTGTGATTCTTCTTTGGGGGCATGGTGATGGGTGGTGATGGTGAGTAATGTGTGTGTTGGTGTGCAGGTGAAGGTGTGTGAGTGTGTGTTTTGCTGGGTGTATGTGAGGTAGCTATTTGTTGGTGTGCTGATGGTGTGTGGCTTGTGTGAGGGATGAGCTGTGGGTGTGTGGTTGCTGTCTGTTGAGTGCTGGCAGTAGAATAGCATTTGCAAAGGATCATGGTTGGGATTTGTGTCCTTTATATGGGTGGAGTTGTGGGTGTGTCTTTGTTCTCTGTCCCCTCCCCCAGTATTTATTGGCTTTGTAATTGTTTGTTTGGCCTTTTTTGTGTATTTTTCCTTAGTACTTTCTGTGCATGTTGGAAACGTTCTTGTGACCGAGTCGGACCCTGCAGTTGTCTCGTACGGTCTTCTCCGTTTCGTTCACGCTGTGTTTGTGCAGTTTTCTATGCTGCGTACGCGTCGGTCGCGGTGTTTTGTGTTACTTCGGCTCGCAGTTTTCTATGCGTGTCGGTCGTACGGCTTGTCCTCCGTATGACTCGGTCGTGGTTTTCGCGCCTTGCATCGTACTTTGCGGTTTGGAGTTCGCGTGTACGTTTCGGTTGGATTTGTTCCGGGTGCGTGTCGGTCGGTTCGATTCGCGTGTTTTTCCGGCCGGATTGCTGTTTTCCGTGCGGTCGGATTTTGCACGCTTTGCATCGTACTTGGCGTGTCGGGCGCCACTGGTACGTGTCGGTCGGAATTAATTCCGGCTCCGAGTCGGTCGGTGCTTTTTCCGGCCCGAATCGGAATCGACCCCTTTGTGTCTGGACTTTGCATCTTTCGCTGGACACACTATGCCGGACGCCTGAGCACAGTCAAGGAAACCACATATCCCATGAAACCACATCACTCTCATGAGGTTTACGAGTGGCGACGGCCATTTTAAAGTTACAGAGCATATGTTGCTCATCGTCCAGATTGTCCTTGTTAGGCAATCAAGATTTATTATTCCTGCAGCCAGGACCTAGATGCAAGAGTTCTGGAAAACCTTGTAAACTGTGATCATTTTTGGAATCGCAATTGAACTGAATGTAGAGAGTTATTCTAAGGAATTTTGTTTTTGTGGATACAAATTCTATTTGCTAAAGCACAGTATCAGAACTATTCTTTAAGGGTTATAAACAATTTTTTCCATAGATTTTGTATATTTTGTTTACTTACATAAGGAATGGGGCTGCTCCTCATTACCTCAGAGACTTAGATATATTTATTTTTGAGGCACATATAGTATAAAGGAAAATATGTAGTTTGGATAGGAGACAGCTTGTTGACCACGTGAACTTTATAATTTTACTAAATGTCTGTTACATTACAGTTTTAAGAACAAACAACATTTAATGTATTTGTTAATCAGGGAGAATATTCCCAAAAACCAGAAGGCAGTAATCTGTACTGACAAAAGTGCAGTTGTTTCTAACATTTCTGGCACCTGTTTCATAGATGATAAGTTATGTTTCAGTTGTCAGAAAAGTAAATGTTTCATCAGAAACACAAATATATTCTAAAGGTATATCCTCTGTAATAGAAAGTAATGGAACGCTGCAGCAAAATTGCTAAGGAAATAAATATGTTTTCCTATAATAATATATCAAAACTTTTCCAGTTGAGGGTGGTGCCCTGCTGAATGTCAAATCAGGATGGCAATGTTGAGTGCCTCTGTTTTCTCTCCTACCGAATCCCCCATTTTCCCATATCTATTATTGACCAACATATTATGAAATGTATAGATTTAGAGAGGTGCGGAAACATTCAGTGCACCTGATGGATCTAGAATACAAGTTTGGTGACTTCTGACAGCTTCTGGGGGAAGTATGGAGCAGGCAGGGAGCAGGGTATATTTCTAAAATTCAAAGGGGCTTCTCTCTACGTCTTACCTTTCACAGACTCCTGGCCCACTTCAAAGGAAGTCATGAATGTTTCTACAAACTACATCCCTGTCTGACAGGTTCTCTCTATCCTCCATCGTCTGTACCAATCACACACAGGGGATCCAAAATGGATTCCTGTCCCTAAAAATTAAGGCACTACAGATGCACTACTTGCTCAACATAATCCATAATGCAACATATACAGTGAACACACACCCCCCATAGATGTCCTCCCTACAACCTACCAGGATCCCGAGCCCTAGCTATCCACTGGAAGCTGACATTATATTAAAAGATGAGCACTATCCGCTGCAGCTCATAATCCTATTTAAACAGACCTTATAGTGTGTGAGACTCCATTAGGGAGGCTCACCATACAGAGAGGTCCAAATATTTGATATTAGAAAGTGAAAAGTGGGAGTTTTTCACAGGTTGGACCCCATTTTCTCACCACTGTGTTTTTCCTCTTTGGACATAAATCCAGGGTGTGCTAGTTAACCAGAAGGCAAATTGCTGATTTCAGGAAAAACAAACATTAATACAGAACTCCAATGACACAACAAAAAAACAACGACACAAGTTTTTGCAAATATATTTATGCAGGCAAGCATGTTCTTATACCGGTAGGCTTTAAAATCTGAATTAAAAAAATTGTTCAGAATAGGCATGATAACATTTGCAAAAAAAGGTAAAGTAAGTAAGGTTATTGTATAGTTAATAAAAACCATTATATAAAACGTTTCAGAAATGCAATTAATTCATAGAATTATAATTAGCACACATTCTGATAAAAACATTTTTATAAGACTCCTGGATAAATAAAAAATGAGTCTATTGCCTGTGGGCCAAAAGTGCCTAATGTACAAATGCAAACTACCAACTGCCCTTTTTGCTTGAAAGTGCTTTGTCTATCTGGATTCAGGTACAATGGTGTTTTTTTTGCTTATTGTTCTTTTCTGGCATGCTATATAGAGTGCATGTGCGTTGTGCAGATATTCATCATGTTTTTTCATTTGAGGTGCACTTTAGTCTCTGCATAGCCATTACACCTGAGTGATGCTCGCTAGAATAGAGTGGATGTGCATTATGTGCTTAAATAATCTCTTCTCACCTTGAGTGCCATACAGAGCCATCTTAGTCCTGGTTGTTGCCAAGCCGATCTTTTACATGGCTCATAAATCTTGTTCCCTGGCAAGTTAGGGGAATTTAGGTCCCGCTCAACCAACCAATGCTGCTTGACTGCAAGTACGAATTCAGAGCTGCAGAAAGAGTAGTCAGAGTAGCTTTCTTCGTTGTCCCAAAACTCCTGGGCAAGTGCAAAGGATGTGGGTGATTGTTTCTGTTTTATATCCGCATGGACAACAGTTTGGGTGTGAAGAACAGTTCTTTCATGTTGGTGTTAAGTCTTTTGTGTCTAGATGTCCAAATCGGTATGGCATAAACAAGCATTTTAAAACTGGTGAAACGTGTGTGTTCGGATACTCTTGGGGCTTCAAGCTATGATATGTATTAACAACTGTCCAAGCATGCCGTCCCTTTGCGAAAGTTTCCTTATCCTGTAGGAGAGACAAGAGTTTTACTGAGGAATTGCTTATTCAATGGTAAGCTGCTCTGTCCATCGGCCTTGCCCATGTTTCTTTAATGCCGATGACTTCTATTGCCAATCCTAGGTAGTCTCTTCAAGACTTTTTTGCTTTTCTTCTCATCTGTGCTTCGATTTCCAACCAGCACAAGCTGTTCAGGGAGCCGCTTTCTGAGGCACTGAATATCCAACACAACTTTACAAAATTGTTTTTCCTTTGCAATCCCTGGTTTGTTAAGCCAAATTCCTACGTATCTGCACTGGAGAAGTTGAATTTGGCAGACTAAAGACAGTTTTGTAGGCATTCGTTTGCAATGAGTTCAGTGTGGTCACTTCTTTTCCGTGCAGGATTTCCAGGCCATATGCTGCTGAGGCAACCAGTTGGGCTGCCATGATTGTTAACAAATATTCATGCAAAGGGCAACTCAGTTTCTTTTGCAGCTGTCTGAGTGCTAATGTTAATGGGTGTGCTTTCACTCGCAGCGAAGCAAGGTGCTGCTTAAAGGTTAGATGTTCTTTCATGTGAATCCCCAGTTTCTCATATGAGGATACCACCTCAACTCACGTTCCCTTGATGGACTAAGCGTGTGACTTGTACTTGGAGTCTACGGGGCAAACTACTTTTGTCTTGCTCAAATTCAATTCTAGGCCTTGCTGCTCAATATAGCCTGCTAATGCACTGATTGCTCTTTGGAGCCCTATCAGTGTTTGACTCAGAATGATGATGTCGTCAGCGTGTTGCAACCACGCAATTTTCTCTGTTGGGAATTTTGGTGGAAAATTCTCTGCTTGATTGAGGTAGCTGCCAAATCGGCCAGGTATAGGCTGAATAAACTTAGGGCTGAAACACACCCTTGTTTCAAGTCATTATTTGTTTGGATTTTTGATGTAACTCTGTTACCGTTTCCAACTTTGACCTGCGCCCATGTCTCGCTGTACAGTGCAATAATTGTATTCAATAGCTTTCCTGGAATGCCCCATGCAGCGGGTTTTGCCCAGAGGTGGCCAAGTGGGACTCTGTCAAAGTCAGATTTGGGATTGATGAAACATGTGAATAGGTATTTTTTTTGCTGTATTACCTTTTCTGCTAAAGTAGCAAGTACCAGCAAATGAGTGGTGGTCCCCATACGTGACCTAAAGCCTGTTTGTGTTTCTGGTATTAGATTTTTTTCTTCAACCCAGGCTTGGAGATCTTGAAGAATGCAAGAAGCATATAGTTTGGCTTCTACATCTATTAGCGCCATCAGCCTATAATTAAGTGGAGATGAGTTACTACCACTCTTATAGATGGCGTGGAAAATGCTCCCTTGCCATGAAGATGAAATAGCTTTAGCGTTGAAAATTTGATTGAACAGGAGAATTAGGTAGCTGGCCCTGAAGTTGACTTCTTGCTTAAATAGTACATTCAGTAGTCCGTTTGGGCCGGGTGCCCCATCCGCCGTCAATCCCATTATTTTCTCTAGGCGGGTAACATCAGTATGGTGCTCCTCTTGGTCTAATTTCTGGAATATTAGTCTTTTTGTTTCTATGTTGCCGGTTTCGTTGCTGTTGATACTTATGTACTGTTTTGCTTCCTGTGTCCCTTCAGCTGCCTTCAACTGTGATGTTTCCAGCCTTGGATTGTTTTCTCTCTTCTCACTTGTCGGTCTACTAGTTGATGTGGAATTCATTTCACAGATGTGTGCTTCCTGTGTCCCTTCAGCTGGTTTCGACAGGGATGTTGCCACCCTTATCTTATTTTGGCTCTTCTTGCTCGTCAGCCTGCTAGTTGGTGTGGAATACATTTCGTAGAAGTGGGCCGCGCAAGCATCCGCCACTATGCCTGCATTATATTGATGTGTGCCCGTCCCAGGACCTGGCTGTTTTTTACACCCCAAAACACTTTGCTGTTTGGTGATTTACTAGTCTGTAGAAGCTTAGTCCATATTTTTTTTTGTTGCCTTTTCTTTGCCTTCCAGAATTGTTTGTGATAGGTTTGCCTCAATTGTCAAAATGAGGTTTTATCAAAACCTTTTCTTTTTTTGCATCTGTTACTGTTCTTCGTGCTTCTCTTGTTATTTGCTTAAGGAGTTCCCGCAGTTCCCTTGAATACCAGCTCTGCTTTTCTACTCCCTATTTACATGAGCCTCTTCATTTTTCATGTGGGCAATAAGTTGGTTGGGAACTTTGAGAGTAATGTTCATATTAGCCCTACCGAAGACTTTTCATGGTGCCCCACTTCCATTAAGGGACCTATATGTTAATCTGATAACTTGCGGGAAGTGGTCACTTTCCGAGCGATGGATTATTTGGAAGGAGTTTACCCAAGAGGATGCTTTGCTGTTTATTAATGTGTAGTCGATCGATTTCTGCTGCTGAGAAAGGTTATTGCCACTGCCGTATCTTCCTTTGAGGTGCCGTTCAATATTGTTAGGCCTAGAGCTTCCACTTTTTGATGTAAGATTACGGCGATGTCTTCTTTGTCTAACGTTTTGTGCTTTTAAACCAGTGATGTACTTGTGGAGCGTAAGTTTTGAATGAGTGTTGCATTGAAATCCCCTGAAACAACTAATAGTGACGTCTGATGTAATTTTTGCGATGATTTGATTAGTTTTGCAAACCTTTCGGCCTTCTTAGCTTTCCCTGGGTGAATGTGTAAGTTCAGGAGGAGTAGTCTCTTTTGCGGATTTGGCTGGCCTCCTCTAGCGATTTTAGTTGCCTGTAGCCACTCGATTCCTAAGTCACTCTTTTCTTGGGACCAGTTATATTTTGTTGAGGTGTATGTTGAGAGGCCCCCCTTTGGGTGCCCATACTTGGAAGTGCTAACAGTGGGGGTTTGGTGTTTCATATATCCCACTACAGGCATGGGATTTAGGATCTATGTTTCTTGTAGAAAGATTATATCAAAAGTTTGGAGAAAGACCATAGTGTCTTTATCCTAGGGCATTTTTCCAAATCTGTGGATATTCCAAGAGTATATATTAATGAAGTCTTGCTCTTTCCAGGCTTTATGGGCATCAGGACCAACTTGGGTCTAGGGCTTGTGGGAGCCAGGACCATGCTTGTTGTTTTTCTACCATTGAAATTGGTTAGGCGATTTCTGGTGTGTCCGTTGACTGTGATTTCACTATTGTTAGGTTTTGCAACTTTGTCGGAGACTGCTCTGCTCCCAAGGCTCCCGTTAAGGCCGTGTGTCTGTTTTCTGAGCTTGTTGACTGGGGCTTGCTTTGGCTTGAGTTAATCAATGTAAAGAAAAAGGAAAGGACACCCTGCTAATAATGGCAGTTCCAAGGTCAGGGAAAATAATAATGTACTCAAAAGTCCCCTTGCAACAATGACAAACTCACAATAAATATATAAGGGCCTAGCAAACATGAATATATGAAAAAATACGTATTTTATTAGAATAACGGCTATAATCTTAACAGGGATTACATAGTCTAAAAATGTTTTCAGGCTTTATTAACAACAACATTCTGCTGATATCTTAAAATTATCATACAACACAACAGGCATACCTTCATAAAAATATTCACAGGAACAACATATATTCACATAAATAGACAATAATGACGGATAATCATTGATAGGCCGAGACTAAACTTGACAGGACAAATTGCATAAATGTTTACACAAAGATATTCTCTAACACTTCATAAATAGCACCAATTCATTTTTTTGGGGACAAAGGTAGTGGCTTGTATTGTTGATTCTTTCATCATGAAATATAAACTACACGCACTCCGGCAAACAACATGCCTTCATCAGGAAAGCCACAACTTATTGTTGAAGGTACTTGTGAATATATCACATGGTATGCTTAGCCCAAACGCTTACATCTACATACTTCCTAAAAGATAAAAAGGTTAGTTTACAAGAAGGTGGTCAGACCCTTCACTGTGATCAGAGCATGAGGAAAATAAGGTGTCACACCCGTCAAGAAAGGCCAATGAAATTTAATGAGTGACCTCAATCAGATCAATTGAAGAAACTTTTCATGCACGAATGTCAAGTCTCAAGTCAATCACCAACAGAAAAGACATAAACAACAATAAAAAAAAAGAGCAAAGTCCACATTAAAGTGTCGTCCAACCATGTAATAATAAATGTTTCTAGGATGTTAAAGAATGGAGCAGGTCATGTTCTTACCGCTTTGGCTGCTATTGCTTATACTCGTATGGCTCAGCCTGCAAATATGGATAACCTCATTTAAGTCACGAGCTATAAAGAAACAATGCTGTATAACTAGAAAACTCAAAAATTAGTGCCAACTCTAAAATGATTGCATGAGAGTAGGTCTATAGGATAAACGATATTTAGTACGTCAATAGTAATTATCGTATACCTTGTTGTATTAAACAGAAGTAGGTTAGCTGAGGTCACCAACTTGGGGTCTACACTGTGTGTTATATGATGATTTTAAGATATCAGAATAATGTTGTTGTTATTAAGCCCTGGAAACATTTTTAGAATATGTAATAACTGTTAAGATTAAAGCTGTTATCCTTAAAAAATATGTGTTTTTCATATATTCATGTTTGCTTGGCACTTATATATTTATCGAGAGTTTTTATTGTTGCATAGTTGCCAGGGGATTTTTCAGTACCTTATTGGCTTGAATTAATGGCATTCATGTAAGGGGAAAGTAATGGGCCCGGGTAACGTGGTGGTTCTACCTTTCTTAGTTCTATCCCCCAATATTGAAAAAGCTCCTGTTGGTCAAACACTTGGTTTGTTATTTCTTTTGTGGCCCATGTTGTTAAGGTTACTTCTCTAATATATTGCTTGGGGTATGCTTGAAATTTTATTGATATCAGATGTGAAAAGTTGATGTGTGCCAGCGCTCTTATTTCCCTAATGAGTTTCATAACTGCCCCTCTATTTAGGGTGTCAAATGCCCCTTTGGAAGTGTAATTGGGCATCATCATGAGTTTTGTGCACTGATTCTCCTGAGGTGATGTCCCCTGTAAGCTGAGTTGAGCTGGGAATTGTTCCTGGTGGGGAACTTCCTGTGCTTTATTTTGTGGTTGTGACTTAACCTGTTGCAATTTCTAGTCCACCTCATTTTTCGTGACTTGATGCCAACTCGATGACTGGGGGCAGTGTGGCTTCGGACTGGAGTGGCTGTTCTCTATTTGGGTGCACTTATTCTCAATCCCCTGTTTATCAGTAGTTGTTAGACTTATGCTGATTGGGGCTATTTTTTTTTTGGGGTTTGACTTCTGCCAGTGTCCATAATTTGACTTTCCTCTGTGCGCTATTGTGACTTTGAGATGGACTGCTTTGAGTGATCGCCTCAAAGTGAGGGCTTTTGATTTGTTTTGACGGAGGCTCTTTTTCCTGGAATTTGTCTGGATTAAGGTAGATTTTGCTTGCTTTTCTGGCATTGCATCCACTGTTTTTTTAATCTGTTTTTTCTTTTTTTGTAGCGAAGAGATGACTTTTGGTTCCTTGTTGTATCCCCTTGTATTTATTCTGTTTTTCATTGTCTTTTCCTTTCTCTTTTGGTTAAAATTGGTCCTTTACTCTTAATTTCCTTCTGAATGGTTGCGGTGATAAGTGTGTCTTGGTGTGTGGTTATATGGACAGTGTTTGACACCTTATCTTTTCCGATTTTTCCATTTTGAGTTGGGGCTCTTGCAATGCTTTTAATGGCTGTTGGTTGTTTGTCAGGCATTTGTAAAGAATTTGAAAGATTAAAGGTTGGGTAGCTGGGTTTGATTAAGCGGCAAGCCTGAATGGTATCACCTATGGCTCGTTTTCGGTCGCCCAGAATTTTCCTTGTAATCTTTTTGGTTGTGTTGTGACTTCCTTTAAAATGGATGGCAGTGATTGAAATCTGTCCAATAAATTTGAACATTGGCAGGGGACCTGTTGAATATAACTGTGATCTTGGGCCCTCAAGATCAAGTCATTCAATGATTGTAGCTTTTTGTTGATGCAACCACGTGGATGACCAGTGTGTTAAGAAGGTCTACCTGTATCTCCTGTTTATCCGATTGGAAGCAAATTGATATTGCTTCCATTGTGTTTAGAAGGTCAATCCAGGTAGAAACTACTGACACGTTGCTTTTTCCAAACATGATTGCAGCCTCCAAGTCGAGAGAAGTTACTTCTAAGCCCAGCCATCTTCTGCTTTCATTGCCGAGGTTGGGCCCATTTGGTCCTTATTTCAAATTTTGTAGCTTAATTGTTTCTGTGGTAAGACCTGAACCACAGCCCCCATCACAATGTGTCAAGGTTTTATTTGAAAAGTTGGTAGCTTAATTGGGCTTAACGGAGGATTTGCCTCATAGGTGAATTTTTTTCCATTTGGCGTTGAGCTGTGACCCTGGGTGAAAAAAGGGCTAAGGCTAACTGTGGTAGCTTCCTGATGGATGCTTTCCCCTATTGATGTAGAAGACAGTTGGTGTTTGACTGAGTTTGCTTCTTCACTTTGAAAAGCAGCAGAGGTCTCCTGGAGCTCTATCAAAGGTTGCTCCTGTGTTTCTGGGAGCTCTGCTTGTTTTTTTTTGCTGTAATCTGCAGTGTGACTTGGACTCAATGAAACCCAATTGCTGAGTGCAGAGAGGTTCAGGTTTGAAAGCGATGATGATGTGGGAACTTTGTGCACCTGCGCTTCAACTGTTGGTGTGTTTGGACTATAAGCCCCATCTATTTTTGCCTTGTTCGAGGTTTGAAAAACTAGCTCCTGTGGAAGTTCTACTTGACTAACTGACTTGTCTGCAGCCACTTCTTGGTTGATTTTTTAATGTATCAGAAAGTCTGTTATCTTATGTCCTACACATTTTGTCGCAGCTGCTTTCCTTCCTTTTTTGAGTTGGGGCTTTTGTATTACATCCTCCTTCTTGGTGCGTATCTCTGTAACTGTATCTGCAGTTCTAGGCCTATTTCTCACTGCCTTTTTGCTCTGGCCTGATTCGCTGACCTCGTGGTTTGGCCTGTTGGTTCCTTTTTTTTTTATTGGGCTGAGTTTATGTTTGACTGGAAATCCAGTGGCTCAGCTGTTAGTGTCTTATAGGTTGAATAAACTTAAGGGGGCCTGTTTTGTTGTTGCTTATTCCTTTACTGCGCAACTGAGAAGCGCAGGGGTGCTGGGATCAAATGCTGACTTCTTGGCTTGACTGCTTTGTAGCTATTTAGCTTCTTTCTT